>JAJKFJ010022580.1:0-50238 GCA_027382625.1 Tetmemena sp. SeJ-2015
TAAAATCTGTACCTACTAGGCAGCGAGTATTCAAGGTAACTCAAGAAGGGCAAGGTGATCGATAGCGAGCGAGTGAGGAAAGAGAGGCAAAGTTTATATTAATTGATCAATCTATTGCTTAGGATTGTAGAATGTGTTAAAGACTTCGTCCACCTATTGTGGATGACTAGACAGGAAGAGTTCTATCTAGACAGACAATAGAAGTTAATTCGGCATGCCATTGACAACCTCTTGATAAGATTAGGGACATGATCTAGTACTACTGAAAAATAAGTTCATCTATCGACTTGAAGATGTCAGAAGAAGAATGATGCACAATTTTAATTTTGATATCAAGCAACCGACTCATACTAAGGCTAAGGTGCTCCAAAGACTTAGAGATGCGATGGAGTGAATCGCTTCGTAAATAAGGCCACGAATGGTGAACATCTGGGGCAAAGCTCTATACATGATAATAGATACACGTGATAGAGCCGCTGAGATTCATCATGATTTCCTATGAATAATTGGCGAGGATAAGTGGTTGAAGGATCAATGCATTTTGGTCTACACCGGGAATGAGGCAAGGATTATGAGTGAATTATCAATCGAGATCTGAATATTCAAACCGTTGTGTTAGAGTACTAAAGTTCGTCGATGCAAGGCGTGACATATATAAACTACTCGCAATCATTTTAAAAATGCTTCCCCGGTCAATCTATCAAAGACACCGAACTGCTTGCAGCAGTGATACTGAAATCCCACATTGGCTAGAATAAGGTGGCAAGGTCAAGCTGAGACAAACGCATGTCTCGGGTGAGCCACAATGAATATTGCGTTGGTCAACAAGCAGTGCAAGACATCAAATGGCTGCACAAGAGACTCACAAACGAGTACAAGATTATGAAGGGTACTATAGTTAGCTTCTATTTCTCAAAGATCTTGCTACCTCCTTCATCGTACATCCGCTCAACAACAAAAGGTAATCAGCCGAGGTACAGAAGGCAGTGGTAGACAAACAGCTCTAATCAGCTAGGAAAGATGGCATGATCAGCAATAGTCAACCTCACGCTCAGATGAAGTTCAATTTCAAGGAGAAAAGCATGCTGGATTGCTCCGTTATTTGATCTAGCAGTAGAGAAGGATCAGTAAGTGCGAGAAGCTAAGCGGCATGAGCGGAAGGACATTCGCCCGACATTCATCACTCATTAGGACAAGCCAAAGTATTCAAGAAGAACGAGCTTGACAAGATCGCCAAGGAGGTCGATGCAGTGGAGCAAGTAATCTAGGATGGGCCACTCAAGATCGTCCAGATGAAATTAAACGGCCTCGTGTAGTGGAGCAACATTGTCTTCTAGATCAAAGCACTAGCTGGGTTGAATGAGCTACGATTGGTCAGCATTCTAATAGGCTGGAGAGAGAGAGAGAAAGAGCATGAGATTTTCGAGCAAATTTAGAGCAAGCACATCTACCTGAGATTTGAAAATGAAGACGAGATCAAGCGAGATCAGGTCATTAGCTTCCTACATTGCCTAAATCTATCAAGAAAATGCTAAGAACATGACGATTCGTAGCAGGCAGAGAAACAAGCCAAGAACAGCGGGATTGACTGATTGTGAGAGTGAATTTTATATATAATTCAAAGCCTGAAATCTAATTCACTAAGTAATTACTTGAAAACCCCATGAAGAAAATTTTTATACCAATTAAAGAATGTATAATATGAATATAAATTTCGATAAATAACAGTCAGTTTCTGTGAGTTTTAAAACTTAATAATAATTACGAAGATGATTTCAGCTCCTTTTAATTTTAGCTTTTTTTATTTGGGCTAAATAACTGGATCTATATCTATAGATTAATTTCCTCCTGTGGCCCATCTGTCTCCTTAATTGTATAGTCTCCTAAACACATCGAAGTACCAGAAATAGGGAATAAGAGTTTCCACTAATTCATAAAAAGCGTCTGGCTTCAGCGAGGTTTCTCTTACCTCTTCTATAATCACATTTCTTGCATAATTTTATACTTTTAACGCATGATTTTTAAAATTGTAGAAATATAATGTACCATTTACTACTTAGCGTATAAGAAATTAACGAAATATATATTGCCCTAGAGGGGTATTCATCCATTAGGGGTATAACAGTAAGTAAAAATTTCGAAAAGAGATGAGTAGGGAGAAAATTTAAATTTAGAGATTAACTATGTTAACTTACTTCAATTTAAAAATTTTAGAAAAGGAGCATTTTCCTCTTGTATGACCCTTCGCCCACTTATTAAATTTCTATCTTATAAAATATTTCTCATGCCCACCCACCATCCACCACGACGAAAAATACAAAAAGGCAAGTTAAGTATGCTTCTTATTTATATATTTATTTATGAGAAACTAATAATGCTTGCAATGATGTTTACCTAAAATATTTCTGGAGCAATATAAAGTGGAGTTCCATGGAATTAATTCCTTTTTTTTATTCTAAAAATCAGATATTGAGTAAAACAATTTAGAAAAATTTTTGATACTTAACTTGCCTTTTTGTATTTTTCGTCGTGGTGGATGGTGGGTGGGCATGAGAAATATTTTATAAGATAGAAATTTAATAAGTGGGCGAAGGGTCATACAAGAGGAAAATGCTCCTTTTCTAAAATTTTTAAATTGAAGTAAGTTAACATAGTTAATCTCTAAATTTAAATTTTCTCCCTACTCATCTCTTTTCGAAATTTTTACTTACTGTTATACCCCTAATGGATGAATACCCCTCTAGGGCAATATATATTTCGTTAATTTCTTATACGCTAAGTAGTAAATGGTACATTATATTTCTACAATTTTAAAAATCATGCGTTAAAAGTATAATATCAGATAGATCTCTGGATAGGCCCGTTTTTTCTAGCTATAATGCAAGACTCAGTGCAACAGCTGGTATTTATATAAACCTATTCCCTCTTTTATGATTTTATTTGGGTTAAGTTTGCCCCAAGTGCGGGAATCACTTTATTAGGAGCCCTACTAACTCAGATAGTCATATGCTGCCTCCATTTAGCTTAAGTAACCCATATAA
This sequence comes from Tetmemena sp. SeJ-2015, assembly GCA_027382625.1. Taxonomy (NCBI): domain Eukaryota; phylum Ciliophora; class Spirotrichea; order Sporadotrichida; family Oxytrichidae; genus Tetmemena; species Tetmemena sp. SeJ-2015. The sequence goes on from JAJKFJ010022580.1 coordinate 3,042, forward strand.
TAATTTAGCCATCTTTCTATAGATTTTTTAATGGTATTTGACTGAATAAAGTCTTTTCATTCAATGTGAAATAGTTGAAGTTCATGCCAGTACCCTACCAAGGAGGGTCAAAAACTGTAGCCATGAAGTCACATTAATCGATTTCTATCGCATTATCGTATATAAATTCATCCCGCATTCTGTCGACTAAAACGTCTCCTTAGTATTGAATAATTTGTTGTTAGATCTCTTCATACCCCACTTAGTCCGTTCAGTGAGATACTCTGTTAGCTCAGATTTTTTCACGTACCACTGAGGGTTTACTTTTTCGAGCAAAACGCATTGCCTCTATTTCTTAGACTCATTTATTAGTGCTCTGAATCCAAGTTCTTGCTACAATTCAAGCTTTCTATATTCTTTTACTGACTCAGTGACTTCACTTAAAGCTTATAATATCTCTGGTTTTCGATCATCAGTTACTACACTCTAGTTTATACCTGTTCGAGATGTTGCTTTAAATAAAAGTCTTCTTCAATCTCTATTTTCAACTTAGATTTGAGGTAATCAATAATTTAACTCTTTTCTATAAAAAGAATGCATGCTGGTTTTGACGAGCTTATCGCCTCTTTTGAGATATGCCACTGTTACCTTATGGATTCTAATACTAAAGCTTTGAAAGACGAATCTATTTTGCAGCTTGCTCTAATATGAGGAGTTCTCTCTATATTTAATCATAAATCAAGGCATCTTTCTACAATAAATTCTCAGCATGAAGTGATTTTCTCTTTAACCTAAAACCAAATCTTAAAACTCACCCTTATAATACTGGTACTATTCACCAAAACTAGAAAGGCTATCAAAATGCAAAATGCGAGCATAGTCGTTATACTTGCTTTCTTGATTATCCAGACTCCCTGTATACTTTGTGCATGTGAAAAATTGACCATAAATATCAAGCGAATCTCCTCTTTGAATTTTAATCAGATTTTTTTCATTTTCTACTAATTCTGATAACTTGAGTTATATTGTTTACTCTTGGGAAGGTAGAAAAACTTTATGTTCTTTACTATTGATTATGTTGAGAATAAGTTGACTGGAGTTAAATTCCTCGCTTTTATTTTAGCTAGGTGTTTGATTAATCAAGATCTATTCTTCTGCTAAACCTAGGTTTCTCTCTCCAACTTGATGTATTGAATAAGCTACTATTATTAGAAATTTTGAGGTTTGGGGAAATGAGGAATGCTTGATATACAAAATCATTAGCTTAGCTGAATGACTAGCAGATCTGTGGCAACTTTATCAAGGTTCAAGATTCAGAGGGTAAGCTATAATTTTTTAGTAGGATATTCCGATTCTTTCCCGCAGAATAACTTTAAGTTTATTCATGAGTGTTTCTAAGCATCTCTAAAGTAATCAATTTGATGCAATTAATAAGTAAAGAATTATTATAATCTAATTAAGAACGCAGCTTTAAATTTTAATATTTTTTTTAAATGTTTGGCTTTTCGTTTTGAACTTTAAAATATTTTTTGTGAAAAAAGAATAACTACTGTTACCTTATAATATTATTTTTTAAAATCCATCAGAGCTCATAAGTTTTTAATTTGAAAAAAATGTCAGTTAAATATTTCTAACTTGATAAGATAAATCAAATCCTTCATTAATTTTTTAATAGAATTTTTATTGACTTAAAAGCATGCAATAGAAGAAATAAAACTTTCAGTTTTGATGAAGACTAATTTCGGTAGAGAGGTGAGTCATAACCTCCATAAAATAGAAATATCTTTCACTTAATTTTAAAATTTTAACGGAGTGACCCTCCACGTATCATTACGGAAAGGTGTGATTAAAATTTCAATAACTTAGCAAAAATAGCAAACTGAGTAGTCTCCGCGCCACTATTGAAGAGATAAAAATTCTATTTGTATCAAGAGATAAAATCCTGGAACTTCAGCCCAAGGTTATAAATATATCCTGGATTAAAAGGAATTCAAGAAGCTTTGCAACTGAGGCTAATATTGAAAACATTAAGAGCCTTTGGAAGCGTTTACTCATCTAAGCAGACTTAAGAAAATTACTTTAGAAGAAATTGCATCTCTTAGAAATAAACTAAGGAACACCAAGGTCTTTTTAAAAATTTTGCGCAGTAAAGATAAGAGATATTGAGAGCCAAAATTTTAAATTAAAAAATAAGAGGAAGTGCTCTGAATTATAAAAGTCCAGTCGATAGCTCCTTTAATTAAATAAAGTTGCAAGTGCTATAACAAAGAAACTTAAAATTTGTGATAAAAACCGTTTACATTTTTATTAATGAAAGATGAAATTCTCAACAGCAATTCTATTTAACTTCTAGTTGAAGCTTTCTCTCAATCCCAATGATTTAAGTAATGAAGATACCAATTCAAGGCTTCAAAGATAGTCTCTATATATTCATCACAGGAAAAATTTAGGCATGACTAGAATAAGAGAATATGATAAAATTATTCATCACTAGATAACTTAAGTTCAAAATTAATTTTAAAAAAATCACAAATACTTCTTACCAAGATTAATACATATCAGATTTATGAAAGAAAAGTGAGAAGAAATTTATACTTAAGTAATAAAAAGACTTATTCAATATTTGATAAATAAAATAAAAAATGTTAATAGGTTTAAAATGATTAAAGTAACCATTAAGATTTAAAATAAGAATAAAACGTAGAAGAAAATTTTTCATCACAAGAAAATAATAATTGAAGCGGATCATTCTGATGATCCAAGGCATAAGCAAAAAAGTAAGGATCTTCAACGGTACAAAAGTATTTTTTGATTTAGAGAGTCAGAATAATACTGAGAAGCTGACATTAATAAATATGCACATTAAAATAATACAGCAAAGGGGCTCTAAAGGAAGTTGAAGAAATACTTTAGATACATTCAAAGTCAGAAATTTAAATTTGCCCCACTATCCTCCTCAACTTAAGATTGTATCTATTATGTTTTTGATGAAACAAGGAAGCTACTTATGTAACAAACTTATGTTGAGAACTAACGTTAAAATCTATCGCTTGACTTGAGCGAATATTTTTCTATTGGTGCGATATTAAATTAATAAGGGTCAAAGTAAAATATTGAGATCTTTGCCTCTTCCAATTTTTCTTGACATAAGAGCTCTTATGATAGCTAGCATCATCGACCATAAATACGGTGCTCTCTCTTCATTAGGGATTTTTCCTCTAATCTTAAGCAAATCTGGAGAAAAAAATTGATGAAGCAGGGGCCATTATTTCGGCTCCGGCTTATTTTATATAAAAGATGACCTGCAATCATGCTTGTCGCAATTAATTCTTACTTATCTAAAATAAAAACCATACCCTTGCTTGCACTTTAACGTTTTCCATATTGCTTTTAGATTGTTCGCTAAAAGCTACTCTTGCAAACATTAATTATTATTATATCCTGCCAAAGTAGGGCCAAATAGTGAGTAGCAGAAAGTCCTCTGTATTTTATTGAGCTCTCCAAATTTTTTATAGGCTCTCGGTTATAAAGGTTCTTGTATCAGAAGCCCAACTTGTGTTTCATTATCAGGCATATTGAGGATATTGATACTTTTTGTTGAAACTTATGTTCTAAGGACCTTTGGATGCTTTTTAAACTTTGGCTTTCAGGACACTATGAGGTTAAGGTACAGATATACTTGGTCAATTGATTATATATTGATCAGTGTCCTGAGTCTGCTATAATTATCTCCTCTCTGTTTTTTTATCATATTGCTTGAGTAGCTAGTGCTGTTTGTAGGCAGATGCCCAGTTCTTCTTTGTATTTGATTTATGGTACAGCATTCTTCTTACTTGAGTTTGAAAACATTCTATAACTAAGATTCGTCACTTAGTTGAGATTCTGATAACCTAATAGATTAATTTTTAAATCCTTTTAGAATTACTTGAGTCAAGTATTGAGGTTACTTAAGCTTCATCTGTGGTCCCGCTATCAGATGTAACCTCCAGAAGCTGTTCAGATATTTGTTTGCTCTGATAGTTATTGGCTCGAGTATAAAAGGTTCTTCTGTTTTAGTCTTCTTTACAAATGAAGCTGGAATGCTCCCAAAAAAAATATTGTGAGCCTATTTTTGCACCTAAATCACTTCATCATCCTTATTTCTATCTCATTTTAGATTGTGTAAGTGTTGAAATTATTTTAGATCCTTAAAGCCAATTCTGCCGTTATATTAAGCTAACTTTTCATGCTTTCAATTATTTGTAGATTGATGTGATGAAATTTAGTTTCTTCAGTTATTCTATCATAGTAATTAATCAGCTAAATTGAATTGTATTTCAGAAAAACTTTAAGCTCATCTTATTTTAATTCCTAATGTTTCGGACTCTGAAAATTTACTGGAGCTATTACTCTTAGCCTCTTTTTTTTAAAAAAGGTTCTTATGTCGTCCAACTGGGCATTACTATTCATCTTGAGAATGTCTTAGCCTTAAATATAATTAATTATTGTGATAATAGAATTCTATAAATAGAATAGGCTTTCGACACATTAGCATCATTAGGTAAATTAATAGGAATTAATAAAACTTTTTGTCTAAATTTCATTTGTTGGTTCTGCCATCGTCAAGCATCTACGAATTTCAAACCTTTATTCCACTTAATAGAATATGTAATCGAATATACAGAAAGTCAACATGCATCAAGTGTGCGAGAAGATAAGATCCAAGAAAGAGCTGTACGATTTCCTAACTTAGGACTGCAATGCATATCTACCAAAGTTGACTTGAATGAACATATATGTTTGAAAAACATTCTCAATGGCGAAAAAGAGGTATCTAGCTTTCCTTATGACAATTTAAGTACCTAGGATGGATCAATGTTATTGTCTCTGCGGCCCCCTAAATCGAAGGTATTACCACAGACGATTTTATTGAATACACAAAGAGAAAGTCCTTTAAGCTGAAGAATTAGCCAGATCAATGCAATTGACTGTATCTTGATAAAAAATTTATCTGCGATGTCCTTCTCTCAATCGATCGTGATGGCATCAGTGAAATGAAATATTCTGCTAAACAGAGAAAAAAAAAAGAGAAAGGCTTGACAGCTCATAGAATCTAATTTTGTTCATATGAAGCCTGAGTTTGAGTAAGCTCTGAAAGAATCCCAATACTAGAGTATTAACCTGAATATTTTGCATGATCATTTATGTGGTCCAAAAAGGTCGCTCTGTTCATTTAATTAAGCCTTCATCTTTACGAAGAAGGAAAACCAAGAGTTAGATGAAATGAAAAAGGAAAAAAGGAGCTCAAGTCGAGGTAGTAAAAGTACCTCGCGTAGAATAAAAGGATGAAGGACTAGTTTGGGGATATCAGAAATCAAAATGATGAGTTGGCTTCATACAAAGACCTTATCCACAGCCTCCATGCGCAAGGAGTGCTTGAAAACGTGGGACGACCTAATCTCGAAGGAGAGAGAATAAAATGAACAAATCTATTAAAATAGTCTTAAAATCTTTAATCAATTAACTAAAGCTTTATACTTAAACTAACTTATTGCTTCTCTATTCTATATTTTTAGAGTAAGTAAATTATATTTGTAGTCAGTGCCTCGAGAAGCGTGTCCTCTATGCCACCTTATCTTTTGATTTTGTTAAGTAGCTTACTCTCTTTACCCCTCGTTGCATTTGATTAACGACAGGTCCTCTCTCATTACAATACTCTCTTCATCATAACTGAATTTTGAAGCTTGACTGACCCTTGAGTTAGCTTTTTTCCCCTTTATCTTAGCGCTTTCTCGTCTCTCTAGTCTCATAAGCCTTTTCATCCTTAACTTCTTATTTCCTTCTCGATGGTCTTTCAAATCACCCTATAGATCGACTAAGATGACTTCACTTTCTTCAACTAAAAGCTTGCGACATGGAGAAGCTACGCTTTAAATATTTATGGGAATATCTATCTCCAGCTTCTTTTGAAGCCCTCCACTAGGATTTGCCTCCTTTGGACTGGGAAATTTCTCATTCTCTATTTTTTAATACCAAAACCTCTCGCTTGATAGCCTGATTTCAAGAGAAGAGGGTGCTTAAGGTGTCAAATTAAAATTATAAATTTCTTCAGAGATGCTTATCTTCTGAAAGTAGCTTAATTGTTTTGGCTGTGCATCTCTTCGAGACTGAAATTTCCTTATTAGATATCTACCTTAATTCGAAGACTTCTGGCTTTTAATCTCATCTCGCGAGCTAAGCAAATAGACTAGAGCTGAGAAGATTTAGAGTGACTTAATTTTTCTTTGAGATGTTGGCACAGCTAAGTTTCCTATTCAAGAGTCTGTTTAGACCCTGGCTTATGAATGATTGTTTAAAAATATCCTTTTTCTAAAGTCTCCCTACACTGCCCTTGATATTCTCATAAGATTTTTAATAAAATAGATCCGCTATAATAAAGCAAAGCTCTCCAATCTTCTCTATCTCTCAGTAGACTTAGGGTAACTTCCTCTTCCTTGCTGCTCAGTGAGCAAATTAATTCCTTACTAATTGCTCAAATTCTACTCAGTAAAAGATTATTCGATTTATAATTCTATCCAGCTGCCCTTCATGCTTCGCATTTAGAAGAAAGGGAAGCTGCTTTATATCTTAAAATTTTGTTCAAGAGTGTGATAAGAGTGATGAGCAACAATAAGTATCGGTGTTAGGAAGCATCAGCTATTGCAAAAGTCCATGATAAGCTTTAAAAAATCCTGTCGAGTGGAGCTGACCAGCGACCCTACATTTTCAAATTACTTGTCGCCTTTGATGCAAGAAATGTTAGGAAAGCGAATTTTGCTCACTTAAAATTAAACTTTAAGGTAAGCCTGCTCAGAGCCTGTAAATCTGAAACAACCATAGGTAATTTATATAGCTTCAATCATTTTTTGCATTTGATTTACGCTACAGTCAAATCATATCCACGCAAACTCGTAAATCACGCATCTTGATTGCTTCCATCTCTCGCTTAAGTTCTCAACTTAGAAGAGGCAATCTAAAAACTTTTGAAAGTTAGGCAATAAATTCCAATTTCTTTCTGGTACTGATTTGCATTCAGATGAGACCCAAGTTTTTCTCGTATCTTAATATAAGATGATTATTCTTTCCCAGCTTCTTTTTGGATAAAGTCCCACCTTGAAGTTAAAAGATTATTAATTTTTAGAATGAAGCTGTCGAATAAGGAGTATGAAGGAGATTAGGAGAGTGATCATATTTATACAAAGTCGTCAACTATGCTTATTGGATCTCTCGGTTAAGTCTTAAGCCCTAGTCTTCTTTAATCATTTATATAAAAGGTTGATTTAATACCATAAGGGTATTATAAAGCAAGCGTGTGATCTAGGGATCAATTTTAAATATGTGAAACGTGCCCATCATTAGTCTTACGATACCTATATAGTTTCTATCAAATTTTAGGAGATCTTCTTAAAATTGAGAGAATCTAGGCTCTTTCAGAAAAATATAGTTGCAAGGCCGAATGCATATTCTGTATTTGGTCTCGTGGCTAGCAAAATTAAGGCTGATTAGAGTAGCTAAGTCTAAACTTCAATAATTTCATGATTGTAGTAGAGAAATGAGATCGCAAAGAGCTTTGCTTTTCTAGAGGCTCACCTTTGATAGCAAATCTAGGTCATATACTAGTCTAAACATATAATGGACTTTAATCTCTTTGCTCGAGTTCTTGATATTCATCAAGAAGTTGAGAAAACTCTGGCTTTTCATATAAGATTTTAAATATAAAATTATAGGGAAGCTTAATTAAGAGTTCTAACTATCAAATTTAGTTTGAAGTTTTCTCAGACTGCATCTATGCTTCAAAGTTTATTTATTTTGTCTGCGAACTAATCTTGATGCGGCTCATGGAGTTCATTTAAAGGACCTGCTTGTTTTTTAAGCTCCTATTCTTTTGGTATGAATTATTATCGAGCTTCTATAAAATTAGCTGAAATTTTAGTAGATTTGGGTTTTCGCTAATGGCCTGATTGAAAATGTACTTGCGCAAAAATCTAGGATGTCTGAAGCATTTCGAAATACTGAAACTCATCCATGTGTAAGACCTTACAAATATCATAGTTCACAGTAGGAAGTATCAACTTAGCCTTATCTTATAATTCAGGGAAAAGTGCGCCATTCTCTTCTGATAGATCCAGTTTCATTGCAATCTGAGGAGGAGGATACATCTTTACTTATTTTGAGATTTCCTACTGTGAGAAGGTGGATCACTTTATATTTGTTCTCCAGGGTTTCCTTAATCGAAAATTTCTGTTGATAATTTTTTATATGATGCTCTCCATGAGTGGAGTGAGAATAATTTTAAGATACATTTGAGATCTTAAAAATGAGGTAATTAAAAATTATTTAATCTTAATTAATTATTAAATTAGAAAGTTAAAATTCAGGACGCACACGACCGGCACTAGGCACCGGTCGCCCTTTCCCTGAAGGCTTTCTGGTTTGGTAATCCATTGGCTGGTGGGTGAGTGCTTAAAAGAGGCAAGGGATAATGGCAGCCGAAGCCCTGGGGAAGGTGGTTGGGCTGCTCACTGGAGAGATAATCAAAGGTGAGTGGTTCCCACTCACCCTCTTAATCCTGTTAGGCGTGGAGGGACGAGATCTATGGGCAAACACTCAGTCATGCAGCTGGACAGCGAAGCCAGACGCTACGGAGCAGCGACTTGCTCCCCGGTCCGAAGCTACCGGATTTTTTTTCTCCTTTTAGGTTTTTTTAGATGGTCTGCAGAAGCCGGGGGCTTCTGCTCAGAATGTGAGGTGGCGGGGGGTGCCACATGTTTAATATCCCTATTCGGCTGATAGGTTTGTGTGCGTCAGATAAGTGCGTCACAGCAATATCATTGACGTCACGGCCTATCTTATTTAAGCCGGGGGCCCTTTAATTCCCTTTAATTAATTAATTAATCTTAATTAAAAAAATAAGTAGTCTTGAATCAATTTAACTAAGAATTTATTAACTTAATTAATCATAATCAGTCTTTTTATGAGTTTTAAACCCTAAAAATATAAATTATTAGCTTTAATGGAAAAAAAATCTGCCCAAAAGTTTCCAGATCCATTCATACTTTGACCATTGACATTTTTGTTGATTATCTCAAGCATATTTAAAGTGTGGAATGATTTCTCGAGTAAAACATATTTATTCCTGCAAATTATAAATTATTTCTAGAAATATCCGTTCTAATTTAGAGTCTTAATACTATTCTTAAATCTTTATTAGCTGAAAACTAATTCTCTTGATATTTCCATAGCATAAAATTAGGGTAACTTTAGTTGAATGAAGTACAAAGGACTATAAATCGATGCTTTAATGGATAAAGAATGCTAAGTAAGATTTTTTGTAGAAAATTCATAGCTGATAAATTAAGTTAACTAAAGAAGCAAAGCATTTACTATTCCTATAGGTGTTGTCCTTTCATAAATAGGCACAAAGATCAATCTCAGCTATTAAGATGCAGATAATCATGTTCTCATGCTAAATAACCTATCTACATAAAGTAAAAAGTTATTTTTTTTTTCAGAAGAAAGAAAGATCAATAAAAGTATGAATGATAAAATAATGATAAAAACCGTAAAACACACACTAAAGACTGATTATTGAATATTTATTTCTTCTCAATATTTAAAAATTTTCATTTCATATTCTAACTGTCCTCGATATAAAATAAATATCTCAATCCATTAGATATAAAACCTTCGAGCAAGACCTCCCTGAGCTAGGTGAGCACCTTCATCAATAGTAATATTAGCTGAATGAGGCGACTCAGACAAATGGCTACTTCATCCAGATGGTGAAGAGCTAGGAGGTGATGGAGGACTGCTTTGCTCAACGTGACTAACTGCAAGGAGTGGTGCGCCAAGTATGAAGAAATAAGACTGCTGCCCTTCTCTTGCCCACCCTCACTCGAAATGCTATTCCCGAAGCTTAATGAAGTTGATGTGCGCGAATAGAGGTTTCTCGACCTTGACGAGCAGTTATTGTCTTTCATCATTGAAAGGTTGACTTGCCTATTTACCCGACCTCGAAGCCAGCGTGCACCCATCTCGTTATAATCATCAAATTGATCAGCTGCTGTTTTTGGATCTCACGCTCCCTCTGGTCCTTGTGTATGTACTTGTAAGAGCTGGATTGGTAGTAGACCTTGTTGCGGCTGAAGAGCTTTGCCAACGTGGCTAGGCAGACAAGTGGAGCTCCAAACTCCTCGTGATAGAAATGGATGCGCACCTTGAGACTCATGTGGCCAGTATCGCTTAGATGCTTGGCCGTAGTGATGCTCTGCTCGATCGCTAGGGTGAATTTCCACTTTGCCTCTTTTATGCGCCTCCCAATTTGTAGGAAATAGTTGCGGCGCCACAGCTGGACGATGATAGCCACAGTGCTCTGCTTGATTCCAGTGACCATGGCAACCTGGGTGTAGCTCATGAGTATGTGCTCGTCATGGCTGAGCTTTCCCTGGCTCTGCATGATCTCAAAGAGCTCCTGATCCTGCGAGTTTGACATCCGGATCCTAAAAAACAGAGGGGTACCCTTCTTCCCTTTGTGAATGCCATCTGCGCCGCAGTAGCTCTCGAGGTAGGGGATGAGGTTTTGATCTGGATCTAGCTGATTGGACTCTAAGCTAATGCGGGGTCTCCTCCTGGTCCAAGATATTTATAAATAAATTCATATTATTCCCCCCTAAATGTTTGTATACATAAGATATTAGATTTATATTATTTTTTAAAGAGAATAAGGAGCATAACTGCTTCATGATATTTTAAGCCTAGCTTTATCATAGCATTTCAATTTAGTGTAGAAAATAATTGATTTTTATATAAGTTATTATAATCCTAATAAACTTGAGAGAATTTAAATAAAAAAGTCGGTTATAATAAGCTGATCAAGTAGAGATGAATTTTAAAAATATTGATGTATAAGATAGCTGTTTAAATTGTATGGTGTTTTTAATTTTTTAATGGAGCGACTCAGTAACAGGCAAATCTTCATGATGACCCTTGTGTAGTTAACTCTGCTGATATTCTTTATCATTAAGCCTTATTCCATTTCTCTTTCGAGTTGTTGAGAGATTTGTTTTTAAAGTTTTAGTTGCTTAAGGTTGTTTTAGTCGTTAGCTATCTTTAATTGATCTGATGTAGTCAATAGTGTTGATTTTTGTGTTTATTCTGATATAGTTTCTTGATGTATGAAAGTAAATGTTAATTTTTTATTTTTGGTTATCCTACTTGTCCTGAATCTTTGTCTTGACGTTTTCAATAGTGTCTAAGTGTTCTCCCAAAAGATTGGTTTTGGTTGCTGCTACTGCTATTGATATTGTTATTGCTTAACTACCGCATTAAAATCAGAGATATATTAAATAAAAACGAATTAAAGAGAGGAAACCCTATTAAAATTCGAACTGCTTCTATTTCAATAAGAACACACCTCTATTTTTTTAGATTCTTCACTATAATAGAAATTAAATTAACTAAAAGGAAGGTCTTTTGCGATATATAATTTATATTGTCATAATGAATATAATATAATGAAAGATGAACAAGTATTTTAATCCACAAAATCAATTCAATTCAAACAGTTGTAAAACATTTTCTCAAATAATGTTTGCAGTTGTTGTTTCATTTTAAATCTATAAGTCTGCTGAGCAAACATGGATTAACTAGCGACTTTCTCAAATCCACACCACTAGTTGCGATAGCTGTTGATCTTTTCTTGAAAGCTGAATTCAAGTCATTCCCAAAAGCTGAAGATGAATTCTCAAATTTGTTGGTAGGATTAAACTACATAGACTCCCTCAGTTTGCTGCTTGCAGTCGTTTTACTCTTCTAGTTAGTGCTTATCAAATTGCTCGTTGCTTCACTTTATCAAAATCATAAATTATATTTTCTTTAACAAAAAATTAATATTTTCAAATAGCTTAAGAATTTACCCTTTATAAATAGCAATTAAATAAATTACTTTCAAAAATATATATGTTTAAGCCCTCTAAAAGATTGATTCTTTATTCTAATTTTAGGTTACTTTCATGCTTTAATTATCAATAGTTTTATTTAAAATGTCACTTTAATTTAACCCATACATTTTAAACAGAAAGTTTTAAAATTATATTTAAAATAATTGAAAAAGAGATATTTGAAAATAATTTTAATTTTTATACTTAGTGATGAGAGGTGGTATCAAGATTTTGTGTAAAGAGACCAAGATCATTCTCTAATCTGTTTGGATCACAAATTTACTCAACAAAAGGTTCATGAGTTTGGTGGTGAAGAGGATGCTTTGGAGACTCATTTCCATGACTCTGCTGATTAGAGGGTGATGCTTCCCAGAACTCAAAACTTCTCTCAGTGTTAATCTTTTCACAAAACTCAATGAAGGTCGAGGGTGACTCAATCAGTCCTCTCTCTAAAGCTTTATCTTTCTCTTATTGGTTCAAAGACTACAGATTGATTTTAACTTTTTGTGATCTCTCATAGATAGAATTGCAACTCTTGCAGAGATGAGAGAGGCTTTAGAGACTTTACTTCTGTGAATAGGTTTTCACACCATTGATGATTTTGCTAAAAGTTGAAGATGAACTTTGAGCTGCTATTCTCTTCTCGCAAATTAAGCATCTGACCTTCTTTAGCACATTTATAAGAGTGCCCTTTTGCGCCATCTCCAGCACTCTCTCAAGAGAAAGCCAAACTGTCATGAATGAATATCAAAGGCAAAAGCTCAGCTTTAATTTATTCACTGTGCTTCTTCAAAAACTCCTAATTAAAAACCTCAAATAAGTCAGAAACCTAACCACTGCTACCTTAGAAGGGGTCAATAAGTCTAAACGCCACAAAGTTATTCTCAAAGAACTAGCAAATCTCATGGCTTTAATAACATTTATCATTCAAGTAGTTAGCAACAACCACAACTTCTCTCCAGTCATTCATTTCAACATGTTCTTGCAGTCTGCTCAAGCAAACATCAATTACTCCACCACTTCCTAATCCAGGTTTAGAAAGAGGCCTGAACTATCTTGAGTGGTTTAGTTTATTCTGGAGAAGTTGAGTTTTCATATCTTGCAGATGTTGAGTGAAGTTGGATTCAATAAGACACTAGGTGCAAGATTCCACAGCCTGATTGTCTCTTTGAGCTTTGGAAAACTAGAAGATCGGCTTGCCTTTGTAAACTCTGTAGTGAGGACAGACTTGAAATCTCAAAATACTATCCAAAAGACCTGAGTCTTCTAGATATTGCAAAGTCAAATAGTCTCCCAAGTAGTATCTAAGCGGCTAGGTTTGAAGATCTCTAACCATATTCAAATAGCAATCAATCACTTGAAGTGCTTTGTCCTTTACTGATAGTTGATTAATTTTACCAAGTTGCGTCACCTCAGATCACAATAAATATATAAATTAGAATTTTAAGATTTAGCTTTCTTATGCTTGGTAGCTGGTAAGTTAAAAGAGATGTTCTCTTTTCCTTTAGAGAGATGAGTTTGATCCTTGTGCTTGAGTTCAGAGATGTGAGTAGAATCCTTCTGCTCTTCAAATCTCACAGTCTTATTTTAAGCAGACGACTTTTGCTTTGATGAGGTTGAGTTTTGAGTTTAGACTTTAATAAATATAATTATTAACTTGTTGAGGTTGGAGAAGGAAGACTTGAGGCACACAAACTTGCTGGTTTTCATGATTCTTGATGAGTCTGAACTTTTAAAAAAGCAGCTCTCTCAAATTAGTAGGGTGGTCTTTCGAAGAAGAGATAATATTATAGATAGTTGAGTTGAGTTTGAAGTTGGAGATCTCAGTGTTGATGTCGATGACTTTGATGGGGATGATAGTTTTCTTTGCTTCTAGAAGATAAAGAAGCCGCTTTGAGTAAGTGCTCTCAATCAAGTTTCCACTGAAGGTATTCACATAAACTTCCAGCTAAGGCATGCCTTTCAAAGTTCTATGCTCAAATTTAGATAAAGAAGATGCAAGACGCTCTCTGTCAATTGATAAGGTGGGAGTGCTTTCCCAACTGAAGTAGAATTCAAGCTTTCCATCAGAAACACAAGAGTTAAATAATTCAAATTATTAATTATGATTGACCGATGTGATTTTATTTTTCTTGCTTATCTATTCTGCTATGATTGAAATAAAAATTAAATACAGAGATATATATCTAATTTAATAAAGCAAGACTGTCTTATAATAAGTGAGAAATGTCTTCGACTAAGCGGCAGAATATTTTCAAAGATCAGAATCCTCTGATTAAGTTATACCAGAGCGATGAGAACCCACACTACATCCCCCATTAAAAAAGACATCAAATTACCCAGTTCATGGGTAAGGTTAACGTTCTCATGGGAGCCAAAAGTAAGTTCATTTATTTAATTCCTCATTTAATAATGTCTAAGGGAGTGTTAAAACATGAGATGTATATCATATGCAAAACTCTAAATTCTCAACTCTTTAATCTTTAATTTTAAGTTGGAATTAGTCTAAAAATCAATCTATAGGGCCAGGAAGCAAAGAGACTAAACTGGAGAGCAGTCATGGCAGTTCATTCAAACCAATGAGTGATGTAAATGAGTTTAGAGAAACCCTCAGGGAGAGACTGAAAGCAGGCTCCTAGATTAAAAACTTCCATCACAAGCAAAAGATATACATGGGCAGCGCACAGACTCTCTAATCTGAAACTAGTGGTATCTTGTCTCAGCCATTGGATCCATCTATGCTTGGAGAAAATCAGAGACAGACCTACACTGAGAAAAGAGAGGTTGCCAATGAACTCAAAACCAAACTCAGATCTTCAAACTTCGCACTTGGATCTTCCCCAGAAAACCATTACAAACCCAAAGTTGATCCCGACAGTTACCATAAAGAAGTCAAGCTAATATTTGAGGCCAAAAGTCTGCAGGCATCCCCAAATCCCAAACACAAAAACCATTCATCTTTAATTTTATCATTCGAATGTAAAGTTGAGTCCAAGAACCCAACACCAAAATATGACTTTACAAGATTTCCAGAGTGGCAAAGATCCTCTCAATATAAATAAGATGCAAAGAACTTCATTAGATGCTTTCGATAGACCCGTTCATAGACCTGAATTGAAACAAAGTTCAATTAAGTTCTCTTACGAGAACAATTAAAATGGATCTAATTCACAAGATAATTATATCCAATTTTGATTATGGTAGTGAGGCAAATAGTGCTTTCGCAAATCCTGACTCCAAAGTCTTAAATATTATTTTATCTCTGGCAACCTTCTCGCTAATAAAAATGCAAGAAGAAATCCATTCCAACACAGAGCATTCAGTTCCCAAAACTATGACTCACTTCCAAATGCTGCTCTGTCTTAGACGGCTAAGAAATTATCAAGCACCAGCTTATCCTTCAATATTATTAATAATGACTAGGTAGACTCAGTTTATATGGAAGCTCAAGCAAACATGAAAGTGAGTAAAGTGCTTAAGGACTTGTTTGAACATTAGCAAAGACCTCACCTCACCCAGGGAATAGGCCAGGCAAATTAAATAGACTATCAAACTATGAACGCCACTCAAAAGCTCCCTCTTGAGAACTTTGACTAAGGCTAGAGAGTCTATGCTAAGGAGCTTAGAACAAAGATGAGGTCAACTACTTATTCAATTGGAAGAAAGGGTGGCTGGGAACCACACACTCCACAAACTGAACTCAAAAACGGAAATGCAATCAAAGTCGATGACTACACTCCAGAAGGCAAGCAAGATCTAATTAATTATTATTCTTATTAATATTAATCATTCAATTTATAAAAGGAATTCCTATAGAAGACACGTAAACAAATTTCTTTTTATTAGGTATAATTTAATATCAATTATAAAAATAATTTTTTAAAAAATTATTATAATACATATGATTTTTCTAGCAATTAAATTAAATTGTAAGATATGCAATTTAGGAATCCAAATCTTATAAAGAACCTGAGCATCGCAATGAAGGAGAACAGCACAGATGCAAACGATAGATTTAACACTTCCACTGCCTCCTAGTTCCAAACTTTCCAAAAGAGAGATAGAAACGGCAAGGGCTTCAGCTCAGTCACCCCCATTGACAAATTCCAAAAGACTGCTCAGGAACTCAAGTCAGAGCTACTTTAAAGTGGTTTTGAACTAGGCTATGATGCTAAGGGAGGAGTTAAATCTCCAAACCCATTCATTCAGGCATCAATGTCTGCTACCGGCAACTTAAAGCGTCCTCTACCTGCTGAAGACTCTGCTTTGAACAATTCCCTCTCCAACTCAAAGGATTTCTACAAGAAGAATGCTGAACGCTAGAACTTCAAGATTTCTCAAAACATAGGCAAGAGTGCAGAGACCAATGTTTGGAATAAGGAACTAGGAAAGAACTACGGAGCAAACGGCGCAGCTAACATCACTCAAATAAATGGGAGATACCAGAACACTCAATTCGATTTCGACCAACTCAGGAAGTCAAACATCCCCTTCGGATTCAACTCTACTCCCAACAAACTCCCCTCCACAGCAACAAAAAATTTCAACTCTACAGCCCACAGCAGTAGTGGCTTCCAAGCCTTGGCTGCTGCTGTGTCTCAAAGCATGAACAGCTCTCCTCTTAAAAGTGGTGCTGAAAGTGGAAAAGCAGCTGCTGCCATCAACTACTACCAGAGAATCGAATAGCAACTCAAGAAGACCAATCTAATATATTTAATATGAAGATGCTATATTTAAGTTTTAACTAAATGTTCCTTTCTCTCCTGATTAAAGAGGACCTATGTACAAGGCCCATGAGTCGCACGTGAATTCATTCTACAAGACTCAGTTTGAGTGGAAGTAGCCAAAGTATGACCTATCTTGAGCAAGATTACCATTTTTATTCTCTTATTCAAACATAAATTGCAAAGGAATTTCGATATTTTGTTAGACTAAACAATTTAAAATGTAATATTTATAATAATCTTGAATATGAAACAGTGGGAAGAGAATCGAAGAAAATAACTCTATCAAAATAAGATCAACCAGGCAAAGCCAACTCTCAGTACCTATTCATTATCAATCCTTACTTTCAATAGGCACGCAGCCAAAGATAAATATTAATTAATATCAATTAAGAAAATGGGGAGAGTAGGAGGAGCGAGTGTGTCTAGTTCTTCCAAGGGCTTCAACTTCACCAATAGTTCAGTTTCTACAAAAGTAGCAGGAGTAGCACTAGCAGTCAGTGAGGAAATCTACGTAGACCACCAAGGAGAAATCAAGATATCAGATCTGCCCATCTTCCAACTCCTCAAAGCCTTTAAGCTCCAGCAGTATGCTCTTGTAAGAAACAACAATATTCCTTTAAATTTATTAACCATTTAACTCTTAAAATTAATGAATTCTATAGAGACTTGCGGAATTAGGATACGGAGAAGATATCTATAAACTAGCTCTACTTAATGACAAACAGAGACAGGATTTGGTATCACAACTAAAAGTCATGCCAGGCCATACTGCTAAGCTAGTCAGTCTGTTCGATGTCATAGATGATGTAATCACTCCTTTCATACTCATATTATCATTAGCTCTATCCTAAGAAAGCATTGGCTGAGCAATTAAAGCAGTTCACACCTGGTGGTTCAAACATCAGCAGGAAGTCTTTTTAATAATTTATTCTTCCACCCTCTGAAAAGAAATAGAAACGAATCACCTCTGCTTACAAACGAAACTCAACTAATCCAGGCCACCTCCATCAATCAACTACCAAGTCACTTCTCCAATAATACGAACATCTCGATCCAATCACAAAACAAGCCTTTAATGAAACTTTCCTTGCAAATCTAGAGTCAGCTAAGTATTCATTAGGCCAACTAATGAAGTAACATGTCAATCCTCAGGAAAGCAAAAACGCTATTAACTATATCTTTCCACCTGTCCAGTACAATAATAATAAATACATACTTATATACATGGGTCTTCCTCAAATGAACGCTTTGATGTCTGGAGGAGGACCATCACCTTCCTCTAACTTTGGAGGTATGAGTTCAGCTAGTGGACCTAAGTATGACGACAACTACAACTAAGAGATAGAGCAACTGCTTCGCAAGTACACTCAAAACACCCAGTACAAGAACTTCAACAATAAAGATGCTCTGAGCTCAAGAGTTGCAGGAAACGGGCAGCAGACTGACTTCAGACAGGGCATGCAGCAGGCCATGAAGGACATCGAGAAGATCAACAAACACTTAGAGGCATTCATCAAACCCTAATCAGCTCAGACTCAATACCAACTAGCTCAACAAGAACTCCAACAACAATAGTAATAACAACTAGTAATCCAAAAGCAAAGAACTCAACAGAACTCTCAGCTAAAGGCATCCACCAACTCCATCTCCTCTCAAAGCACATCCATTAAACAATAAAAACTTCAACCACTCAAAACTCAAACTTCCCTCACCTCATCTTAACAACTCAACAAGGGCACTGCTCCTCAGACTACCAATAGTTCATCAACACAGTCTAATTACAAACCCAACTTCAACACCACCAACACCCTCAAGCAAAAGAAACAACAGGAGTAGCAATAAAAACAATAAACGCAAACTAAAAAAGAGTAAACAACAAAATAAGTTTAAGATAAACCATCTAATGAAATTGAAAAGCGACAGCCTCTCGCAAGACCTGTAAGCAACCAAACAACAAAAAGCAAGTATGAGGTGTTCAACGACGACTAAGATCAAAGCAGAATCTCAATCAAGAATGATTTTGAAGAAGAAAAAAGCCTAATTTAAAAGAGTGCTAGTAAAAGTAAGTCAGTCCTCAATACCTACTAAATCTCACCTGATTAAGAAGAAGAATAAGTTAGACTTACTTGAATCAAAGATTCAATAAGAGGAGATAGAAGGATTGATATTTGACTAGTACAGAGATGATGACGAAGATGAAGACCTACTCACTAAAAGCAATAACCCAGTTCAAACTGCTTAAAAGAAACCAAGAAGAGCTTAAGACTAAGATGAAGAGATGCCCACAGAGAGCGACATTTCAATTACTGATTCACAGATCGATGAAGCTATGAATATCCTTAGCGATCCTCTGGCTCTATCAATGGCAGTCAAGGAGCAATATCAATAGGCACTTCAGCAAATAAAAGGAGAAAAGGGAGCATAAGCTAAGGATAAAGTCCCTCCATTAAATGTAAATCAAAATGAAGATGCTAGTTTTATAAATCCACTTTCTGCTGGAGATGATTCTAAACTAAACATTACTTAAAAGTACTATCAAAAGAATCAGATTTACGATGAGCCACCTACTCAAAGGAGACCTATGAGTCCTCTTATAGATAAAGAGGAAAGGGATCGTTTGTGGAACTGTGGTCAAAGTCTTAATTCAAAGCAAGTTACGAGTGCTCTAGGCTACTTGGATCTGAAATAAATTTGCTACTGTTTGGCTAATGCTCTTATGAAGCACATTGAATTCTCTTAAGGATTTTATTTCCTGGATGATCTCTAGGAGCACATGAAGGCTAACTTTAGTTAGTTTGGAGGTGCTTCAGGAAACATAGTAGGAGAAGGAGAAAACTTCAGAGACGGGAAATTTGACTTTACTTACAACATCAAGGAGGGGTTGAAGATCGACTTGGAGAAGGCGAAGCAGAAGAAGCAGCAGATGGAGGACAAGCAGAGGAGAGAGTTCGAGGAACTCAAAAACAAGATGCAGAGTGGTTCTCCTAAACCATCTCAGCAGCCTGACAAAACAAACTAAATTAAATATTAATTATTCTTAACTAGATAAAGACTAGCGTAACCGAATACAAATAAAAGGCTTAGCCAACGACACAAACCAAACCAGGAACTGTTATTCTCAATGAAGATCTCAACATAATTAATTTATTAAACACTTCAGACGACCAAGTTGGAGATGACATCGAGGACGAGACAGTCAACGAGGAGGGTGATGTTGTAGACGAGTCAGACTACATCCAGGACTACTACGAGGACGACAACCCCAACCAAAACTCACTTAAAAAATAAAATAAACAATTCCGCTAACATAATGACACAGATCCTCAACTTTAGCACCCTGACAGCCTAATCGACTAACAATAGCCTTTGTTCGACGGTGAAGAGGACATAGACTTCGATTACTCGTAAACTCACTTGGAAGACTTCCTGAAGACTCACAACTAGAACAACACCCTCATTAGGAACTCAAATGTACAGTCCAGTCAGCTGCTCAACACCTTCTTAAGCAGCTACTCAAAAATGAAGAGTGGAGTTTCCTTCAGAGACTCCCACATGCTTGCTTCCAAGAATATGACTTCAGGAGTCCAACCAGCTTTAGTCAATCCTTCTATGAACTAAATTGATGAAAAACTAGAAGATTCATCAGAATAAAGCGAAACAAGGACTGCAGGTCAGAGGTAAGAATTAACTGACAGTGAGAGCGAAGAAGAAGGCTTTGGGAGAAGTCAGGAGCACATTGACCTTGCAACTGTGGAAGTCAAGTCAAACCTTAGTCCCACTAAAGTTTCCAAGCCTATTAACATATTTTATTCTGAGTCAAAAGGAAGTACAGCAAATCAGACTAAAGCAAGAAGAGGAGGAGAAAAAGAAGAGCAAGGAAATATAGATTGATGTTAAAACTAAATAGGGCTTCAAAGACCTCCTTCGATTCTAGATGAGAATATTTGATTAAAACTATGATTTCACTAGTGATCGACTAGTAGGAGGGGAGTCAGTCAATACAATCATATTCTCAAATATTGTAAATTTGATATAAATTGAGTATACACTGGTAATCCAAATCTAGAGGAGATCTACTATTCTTAATATGGAATTTAAATATTAAACTTTTTTCTTTAATTAATTTAGAAATGGCTTTTCAATTCAGGCTAAATATAACTTCCATCTCATTTCTTGCAAGTCAATTAAGGTTCTCTCTTCAGAAGTTTATCAAACAGTAGAGGAAGATGTCATAAGATTTTATTGAAGTTTGGTATTCTGTTTTAGAGTTTGCTTCTTGACACAGTCATATTCATGTTCTGAGATGACATGTTCACAATTGTAACAGTCTTCCATTTCAGTTTCAGTCTCTGGACTCTTCAAAAAGTTGACAGTTTGCTTTTTTAATTCCAGGGTCACAATATTACTGCAAGTACGTTATTATTTCAGGCAGAATGGAAAAAGAAATACCCATTCTCTGTCTCAACTACATCGAAAGATTCCTCACAAAGACTGGAGTACTCATGAACCACGCAAACTGGAAGAGGCTGACGTTGATATCTTTAACTCTTGCATCAAAGATATGGGACGATGACTCTTTAGAAAATGTGCACTTCCCTCAAGTAATGCCAGACATCACTCTCAAAGAAATAGCCTCTCTAGAGAAAGTGTTCCTTTAATTCATTGACTTTGATTTAATTATCAGGGGAGGAGAATATGCCAAATACTACTTCATTCTCAAACATCTTGCTGAAAAATTCAACAGTACTCTACCAATCAATACACTCTTAATTATTTAAAAATTTAAACTTTATTTATTGATCTATATATAAATTTTGTGAGCAATTTCAGGAAGATATTTAATTTCTTTCCCTATATTTTATTGATCCATGCAAAATAAAGGGTATTTATTTTTACATTAAAATATATAGACATAAATGCTATCCTATAAAACTATTTAACAAGTTGTATTAAATAATTTAATACAATTTATTAATCCAATTTTTATAAACTGCATTTTATAATTCATATAGAATATATTATAATATCCTTAAATAAATTTGTTTCTTTTAATTTGAATAAGTATAATAATTATTAATTAAATATACTCAACAATATTTTATTTAGAGATTTAACTTATTTTACGAAATACAAGAATAGAAACAGAATGCTCAGTATAATAGCTATTTTAAATATAAAGCGCCACTTTATTTCAAGTTTGCTTATTATTAAATAGGATTTCCAGAGAAGATGGAGTTGCTGATGGAGCTGACTAGGAAAAAAGGGAAATAAAAAAGATTGGTATAATTAATAAAGGCTTAATAATTTTATAGATCTTTTTTATTATTTCTATTTCTATTTTAATTATTAACATTTGCCGAAAATGCAAAAAAGAATTTATTCATAGATTATTTAATATTAAATCTCAAATACATTTTTGAATATTTCATTTAATTTTTCCAACATATTTAAAATAAAATGATAGATTTATGAATGGGGCCTCTCACAGTAGAATAAATGAGTGATCTTCAAAATAATACAGTCAAAGCTGAGAGTGATCTCAGAGAAAAGTATTTTCGCCACTTCTACTCTCATTTTTATTAAAATTATTAATTCAAAAGAATCCTAAAACATAACATAATTTTACAATTTTCTCAATAAGAACGAAAGTATTTATGAAAAATTGTAATTTAAATGGAATTTAAATTTGTTTTATGAAAATAAGGAAAAATTATTTGAGTATTTTTAAAATAAATTAGATATAAAAGAGTTATTTTATCTTAGTTAGGTTTCCAAAAATAAGACTATTTAATAAATTTAAATCCATGTTATCTTTTCAACAATAAAAAATCAAAGGAATTTTTAAATACTTTGCGAGCTTTTATTCATTTATCGAATTTAAGACTATAAAAATAACTTTTTTATTTAGTTGAATTCAATTGTGTTGAGCATCAAAAGAATGACCAAGTTCCAATATCATTATAAATAAGAAACCAGGCTTATTAAAAACTTAAATAATCATCAACTAGTCTTAAAAGCAAATAAAACATAGTAATTAGCACCAATTTAATATCTACACTAGTCCTCCTTTAAATATACGAGGATCACAATATCGAAAGGATTTTATCCCCTATGATTCATGAGTAGTACTCTCTTTCAATTTTAAACACTAGCCAGGGTCTAACTGACTTAGCCCAAAAGGGTTCTCTGGTGTTTCCACTTCATTACGGCAAGGAAGCCATTCAAATACTTCATTACTGATGACGAAAGCTTCTGGCCATTTGAGATCCTCTGAAGTCATGCTGCTCATCAGAGAGTTCGAAGAAAACATGAAATTTGCTTTATTAGTCTGATTTTTAGGTGTATGGAAGTGGTATCAATTGCAGAGTCATATTTTTCAATAATCCCCCCTGACTTTGCAAGTCTAAATATAGTCAAGGATTAAATTAAGATCGGGGATTTATTAAAATAATAAATAGACATTTTTAACTTCGTGACAGTTTTAATTATAAATTTACCCTTTGATCTTTAGCTTATTCGACAACTTATCAAAATTTAATATGAGTTTCTTCATTAATTATTTCTAGCATCGAGATTTGATGCGCGCACTCATCATTATATGCTCATCTAAATTAGTGTGGCTTATAACTCTGTATAGAGTACTCTCACATAATAGTTGCAAAGACATAAAGTTCTAAGAATTGTATGCTAAATGCGATTATAATTATTCAATTTGGAGATAGTTCAGCTGCCACAAACTTATTCTATTTTAATTAATAATCTTAGTAAATTATCTTTTTATTAAATTCTCAGCTATAATTAATTTTTTAATAATTCTGTAATACAATTTATAATACACTCTATCAATTTATATTCATATAATGTATTTATTTGAATTATATGTATTCACCTCACAGGTTAAATGCTCTTAATTACCATAAATATAAATTTAATTTTTTTATCTCATATAAATTTTAAAAAAGAATTTAATGAATGAAAAAATATATTTTAAATTAATATCAGAGAACTAAAGTCATTATTTTTAATATTTTAGCTTTAAAATAAAAGTATCATAGTTAAATTAATTCGATTCATATTTTTTAATAAAGGATTGAATTTTTATCATAAGCCATGATTAGAATCATTTAATATCCCATAAATTAAATAATATAAAATGGGCCCCCCTCTAAGTATAATGTTAAACTTTCTCTTAAAAAGACCATGTGAAACATAATATAGCTGAAAATTTAAAAGGAAAGAGAATTAAATTAGTATTGAAATTACAATGGCAAATTATTTAGGCAGTTGAATGTGGGTTTCAGATTTAAATGATTTTCTCCTTTAGATTTAGCATAGAATTCTTCAAACTTCGTTTCTTTGCAACTTTCTATGCTAATGCTCAATAAAGAGTAATAATCGGCACAAGTTATTTAGAGAAGCAGTATTTAATTTATTATATAGCTAGTGCACATCATATCTCGTTGATGATCAACACTACTAATTATATTTAAATTTAACAAGAAACTCAAATTAACTTTGGAATAGCTAACAAAAAGGTTGCAGATCTGTGGTCTACCTATTATTTTAAAAGCCATCATGTTGCAGCACACTGTTTATTATTTTATTAAATCTTCTATTTTATTAAAATTTTATATTATAATTGCTATTTATTAATTATAAATTTACCAATTTTATCTTTTACTAAAAATTATGAGAATTTAAATTTAATACTAAAATATTTTTAATTTTAAAGAAGAAGTGCAAATCTTTTTAAATATGTTTTCTAGTTATATAATTAAAGACTATATTGGCTATGAATAAGAGATGAACAATAATGAAATTAATTATAAGGAGGAATGAATTCTGCATAACTATATTGCCAATTCAAATCAGAGTCGTCCTATTAAATTATGAATTTAAGAGAACTACCAATCTCAAATTCACCATATCAAATTTGAGATATAAAACCAACAAAACTATTAAAATATATAATTACAAATCTTTCAGATACAAAAATATAACTAACAGATAATTAAAAGATTGATACTCGTCAATATTGTTCTGAACTTCAGTATAATTTATACATCTTTAATCAAAGAATATCAATTATATCTCTATTTTCAGATCTTAATATAGGATGAATATGAATACATGATCATGTATTTTTTTTACTTAGAAATACATTAAGTCTGTTTCCTTGTTCTGTGATTCAAATTATATTACGCTTTAAATATAGAGTTTATTTAATTTAAATGTCTACTTCAACCACAACTACATCAACTACTACTAGCTCAACCTCTAAAACTTGACTTTGTCAACTGAGGAAGCAAGCACCTAGAGTAACGAGGGTATCCGATAAACAGAGACTCATCTTCGCTGGAAAGCTCAAAGAGATACAAAATTATGCTTTGATTTGCGTACTTTTGAACAACATCCAGAGCAAGATCTTCAACAAGAGCAAGCAGAACCCTATCTGATTACAACATCCAAAAGGAGTCTACCCTCAGCCTTAAAACACAACTACTCAAAGTCCAGACACTAAAACTGAAAACAAGACTGATGGAGTTATCAATGGCAATTACAGATGTTCTTTAGCTGACTCCCTCATTAAAATTAAATTCATAATGCTTTTAAACTACCTCTAATTAAATATATATCACTTTGTTCAAGAACTCTATCTTCATTTGGTTTTGCTTTCCCTCGATCATGTTTTCATATTCATCCTATAATTATTAAAAAATACATAAGAATAATAGAGACGACTTAAAATATTTATTCTTGTAGAATAATATTCATCATCTTTTTGAAAAATGAAGATATTTTTAAGATTCAGCTCATCTTTAATATGCTAAAGTTTAAAATTTAAAATAAAATAGTCGAAAGGAATACTGAGAAATAAAAAAATAAATCGAAAAATCAGAGTTGAAGAGATCGTATGTAAATGATAATGAAATATCAAACATATTTTTCTTTATTTATATTGGAGATGACTTTTAAATTAAAGACATATATATATTGGCTTCCTCAGTTCTTTCTAATAAAGGTGATACCAGATCTACTCTATATACATAAAGGTTAGCAAGATACTTTTTAAAAGCCAAAACATCCTTAGTTTAAGACAAACTGCATTATTAAACGTAAATAAGTGAAGCGTGGGTTATTACAATAAGATTTAGCTAAAATATATGTGAAAGCTCATTTACAAAAAGATCATTTGCAAGCTAGAAAAGAAAGTCAGAGGAGATAATTTTTAAATAGGAAAAGATTAGGTTGTTATTAAATTATTAAACTCTATTGATTAATTATTGGTCTCAACAGAAAAATTCACTGATAATTATATTCTAATAAATATGAGTTTTAATCAGAGACAGCTGGCCCATGCTCTCTATTGAATATAGTTTTAATTACTTCTCTAATAATTCTTATAATCCAAATTTCACTTCGCCTATTTACCTTTATCTAGATTACTTGAAATGCAGAAATTCTAGTGAATTTTCCAACTTAAAAGCACTCTCTCATCAATATCCAAGTTTAAACTTGCCAAGAAAATTACATTTGCTTTTTTATTCTGGATGGAGGAAGGGCCCTCCTTTTCACTGAACAATAAAGAACTAGCCTAAAATTAGCAGACAAAAAATATTTATAGTTCCAATTCAAATTGAAAGGACTGGCTTTTCTAGCTCATCTTCGATATTTAAAAAAATAATGTGTATTTTTTTTGAAAAAAAAAACTTAAAATTTAACTTTAAGAAGTCTTTTTTTCATTCTTATTTTTTTTTCTATATATAATTTTTTTTATTAAATGCTTTAGATAAATAAGTTTGCTAACCATTAAAAAAATCCATAATAATTTTTTAATAAAATATTTGGAAGATAGATAGAATAAATGGGCCCTGAGTCCCCCACCGCACGTGCGGCACCAGAACCGCACGAGGGCCCGTACCGCACATACTTTAAAAATTTTGTGGTATTGCAATACCTTGCACCGCCAGAATGCAAATGAGCTTCAAAGCTTTAGCAGCCTTAAATATTCTGGCCCAAAAATTAATAATAAGCAAAATACACCAAGATGGAAAGCTTATATCTTAGACTTGTGAAGCGGTACCGAATTCGGCTTGGTGAGAGGAGATCATAGCATTTTATTCAATATTTCTATAGCAATGGTTTAATCCTCAGGAGGCTATATATTTTATTAATTGGGCTTAGAATAGTGAAATGTACTTTGTTGAAGGATAAACAGGTTTTACTTAGTTGAGAAGGAGTATGAGAAGAAAAATTATAAATCCAAAAGATAGTCACTATCTTCCCATTAGGTGTAATAATTGTGTTTAAATATGTGCAACTGTATGTTTTTATGCTATTTTGTTGTCTCTTTTATTGTATTTTGTGGTCGACCACGTGTATTATTCCGATATTACCTGGAATCTAAGAGTTTCCTGGATATATCAGGAGGACTAGGTCTTTTTACGCCTCTAATACTAACAGCCATCCTCAAAGGCTTTTATGCTTAGCGTTATCTATTCAAAGTTACGGAGCTTAAGGAGATTGCCATAGAAGGAGTGCTTATATATTTTAGTCCCCACTTTATACCACGGCCTTGCGAGTAGTGACATAATTGTTGTCACTAGGGGAGTTTTTAAAGTTACGTATGTTCTCTATTTAGACCCTTTCGGGGTCTCTCATTAAATTGGTTTAAATTCTAAAATTCTTAAAAAGCAAAAGTTCATTATGTGAAGGAGAATTGATATAGAAATTTGTGGTGTTAATCTTATTGATAGAAATTATTTATGCAATTAAATATGTTACCTTTTTAATATTTCAAATTATAGATATGCTAATAACTTTTAATAGTCGCATAACTCTACTCATTCTGATATTTAAAGCCATTATTTAATCGTTTAGCATTTAAATATGGTTGAGAATTAAATTAAAATCGGTGGTTGATTAAAATAATTAATGATGAGGTGCAACTTTGTGGTAGTTGAAATCATAAATTCAATCCCTGATTTGTAGCTTGTAGCTCTTCGAAAATTATTATATTTTTTATGAGTTTCTTCTTTCGTCATCTCAACAGCACACATTAGCAGAGAGATCTGATTAACTCAAACTCCTCATATCACGATTCGCCTTTTCAACAACTTGTGTTATTTATAACTCTGTATTGAACACTCTCCCAAAAAATAAAAGGATGAAAAGTTCTTGGAATTTTATGCCGAATCGAATGGCATAATAATTATTCAAATTGGAGACACTTAAACAGTTACGATTTTATTCCATAATAATTTAATATCTTATTTCATTCTCTTTTTATTAAATTCCCAGTTATACCATTTTTTTAATAAGATAAAAACATATCATAAATTAAGATTTTATTAGTACTTAATTAAATAATAAAAAGGAAGGTAATGTAGAATAACTTTCGAGATTTAAATAACAGCATCATAGAGCATAAATTCACTCATGATTACCTACGTTCCAAAAAATAACTCCATATTTCTGAGTATAATTTTTAAGACTTATTCTAAAAAAATCCTAGCTACCTCACTAAGCTCCTTACACTGATAAAAAGACCAAAATCCTTTGCTAGTGTTGATTCGATATGTAGCAATTATTAAGTAGGCCTTCTATTTAAAGATTGAGTTGAGGATAGAATTGATTTGAATTTTTGGAAGGAAAATTACAAAAAAAGGAGAAAATAATAAAAGAAAGAAAAACAATGATGTCCATATTTAAGAGAGAGAGAGAGAGAGAGAGGTGATGCAGAATTGTTTATAGTTTAATCAAAATTTAAATCACTCTAAATCCTAACGTCTATTATTCCTCAGGAAGTTTAGTTTACTAATGCTTTAAGTTAATCTATTAAGTTTGATCTCTCTAAAATTAAGAGATTAGTTCTTCATTATTTTTGTATTATCATAACATCAATCATTAAGTTTTTTAGCCTCAAATGATAAAAAACATCCCGTGAGGGATTGGATACTACAGTATTTTATTATAAATTCAAATGCTAGAGCGTAGAGTCATATACGTTCTTTTGAATAAAAAATTTATACCTAAAGATATGATGAATATGTACCAAATAACAATCCCTTGTTTTACCCTCTGCGTTAAATTTTAGAATTTATCTCTTATGATTGCTCTTTATAGCCTCTATAAATAAAGGGAATAAAAGGGATCCCGGCATAAATAAGATAAGTACCAACGAAACAGCCAAAGCCGTTGCGTCTTTTTCAATCAGCCGAATAGTGAACTTAACATGTGGCACTTCCGCTACCTCACACTCTGCGCAGAAGCCCCCACCCAGCTTAGCGCACCTTAAAAAAAAAACCTAAAAGGATAAAAAATAAAATAGAGTAGCACGATCCGAGACCCTGACTCTATCCAGCTGCATGACTGAGTGTCTGCCCATAGATCATGTCCCTTAATGCCTATAAGGGTTAGGAGGATGAATGGGAGACTATCACCTTTGATTAACTCTCAAATGAGCTGCAGCAACTACATTCCTCCAGGGCTTAGGCTTCCTTAATATCTTGCCTCATTTAAGCACTCACTTTCTAGTCAACGAAGTACCAAATCTGAGAGCCTTCAGGGAATGAGTGACCGGTGGCTAGTGCGGGTCGGATGCTTCCTTAATTTTAACTTTCTCATTAAAATCTTGCTATAAAAATCATGTTAAGAGATCTTTGATAACTCCTCAATTCTATAAGCGATAAAACTTTAAGATAAGTTTAAATAGCAATCTTCAGAGTTTCCTGCACAATAAGCCCTACAACTAACCTTCTCATTCGGATGAATAAAATTTATCATCTCTAAGCGATAAATTCAACTTGGTACGGGTTTTAAGTATTGCTGTCACAGAATTAATTAAGCAAACTGCCACTTTTCTGACAATTGGAGACTTTGCAGTTGAGATTAAATTTAGTTCGTTAATCATTCTTAAAGCTAGGAATTTTAGAGATCAGGCCGCCAATGATATTTATTTAATAGGCATTCTTAATATAATTCAAATTAATTAAAAGACGTTTGATATTTAAATTCAATGTTGTACAATATTAGTCACCTACTCCTCCTAACGCATCCCAAGCTGAATTTGGTACCGCGTCACAAGTCTAAGATATAAGCTTTCCATCTTAGTTTATTTTGCTTTTTATTAATTTTTGGGCAAGAATATTAAAGGCTGATAAAGCTTAGAAGCTCATTTGCATTCTGGCGGTGCAAAATAATGCAGCACCACAAAATTTTTAAAGTAAAGTAAAGTAAAAGTAAAATTTTAGGAATGGAATTAATAATCAATTTCAAATCTCAGCACTTAAAGTACTAGATAAGAAACCGTACTATTATCCTATGTAACAAAATTTTTAAAGTATGTGCTGTACGGGCCCTCGTGCGGTGGGGGACTCAGGGCCCGTATAAATAGTATCATAGTTTTCTATTAACATGATGAATTAGTAAAATTTTTGGGCTAATATAAATGTGTTTCATTTTTTTTAAGAATAAATAATTTACGACATCATTCTCCTATTAAGTGAAGCGCATTTGAATAACGTTCATAGTCGTCGTATTAATTTTACGCCGGTAGCTTGATTTAAATGCTAAAATAATATGATATCTTCCTTATTTAAGGCAGCTTGTTGGAGAGTCTCGATGACAAGATTAGTATTTGTTCGTTGATAAACTAGTTTGAGTATTCCTAGCATAAAATAATTGCTGAATTGAAAGCTACTTCATGCCTTGAATTATCTAACTCTTGGATTAGTTACTCACTCCTAGATAGGCTGACTACAGAAAGTCTCTAATTCGGGATCTTCTGCCTCTCATATACTAATACTGACCCTCTAAAAATACGGTGCAAGAAATTATTACTTTGGCATCCTATCTGAATTTAGTATTGTAATGACAACACTCCTCAGGGCTTAGTATAAAAACTCCCAGTGACATTCCTAAATTTCATCTAAATTTACTACTGACACTTCTCTTTTAAAATTTGATACTCCGAATTATTTATTATTTTCTCGCATTTATCATGAAAATTAATCGCAAAAATTAATCAAAGAAATATGTTTAGAGTACTTCTCAATATTCTTAATTGTGAGATCCACTCTTTCAGATTACTTCTTAAACATTTCTATTTCTCCTCCTAAGTCTTACTGATTTCCTAACACATTCTCAACTTCTTTAAAATGAAATGATTTTGGTTCGTCATAAAGTTTTTTAATGATCCTTTATATGTCAGGATCACAAGTTGCGCTGAACAGATAGAATTGTGGTAGAGTCATATGCTAAGTCCCAATAATTCCTTATATTGTTTGAAAAGGATGAGCTGTAACTATCTAGTGTAACTCATCCACGATTGTGATTTCATGAGCATTCTTTTGTACAAAGAAATTTTATAATTTTTTCAATACTAAAATTTATTAAAAGAGACAGAAGTTATCTCTGTGCTTAGGTTTTGAGGATATCATTTAAGGTTAAGATCAAAACTCTTTCCTCTCTGTTTCCAATATTCTGTCATTAAGCTTATATATATATTTAAGGCAAAATAATTGAATAACTATAATTAATTTTTTCTAATAGCGAAGGTTTTATTCCAAATTGATATTATTAAATTTCAAAATTTTTAGTCTGTTCAGCTCTTTCTTTTTTGTCCGCGAAGTAAGATGTTTCAAACAAACAAACAAACCCCTATTTTCAAATCAAATGAGATTTAGCAAAGATATTATAAATTAAAAGAGATTTTAAAGCTATAAAATTAGCTACTTTACTTATACTGCTTATTCTCCAGATAATTAATTAAAATAACTTACTTTTCAGCTTAAGGGTTTCCAGCTAGTTGAAATCTGCTCTTCTTCTTCTTCTTCGTCCTAAATTCGAAAATAAAATATATATTAAAAAAAATACATTGCAAGCAATAATGCTCAACTAAAATATCAGTTCTTGCACTAATTATCGTGTCCCTATTTGCAATTTAAGTGCGTATTATTCTATTTGTAAATTATTTTGAGTTAAATTATTCAAAATAATCCAAGTATTCCCAGATGCAGTTGGCAGATGACTTTGGATAGTGCTTTTAAAGCTCAAAACTGTAGCTGCTATTTTTGCTTAATATTCATTGTAAACTAATATCAAATATTCTCTACTTTTTCTGAAATCTAAATAAATTCTTTAAATGTTGCCTCTCTCTTTTAATGGAATTCTATATTTTAAAAAATATTAATTAGTTTGTGTCTACATTCCTACATGATTCTAACTCCTTTGTTGAGCTTTATGATGTTCTTTTTGTAATTTCTGTCATCCAGTTATATTCATCCAATTCAAAAACCTTGATGATGTCTTGTTGTTGAAATATTTTATTGATTAAAGAATCACCAAGCATTGCTTAAGAGATATCTTTATTTTTCCTTTCTTAATTTAAAAGGTCAAATATTGTATCTTGTATCTTGATCTTAAGATCTCTAAGAGCTCGTCTAAACGGATATTGGGATCCAAGAGAACTTGTATTTTCGATATGAATTCTATCAATACCTAATTTGATTTTTTACAGCAACTTTAAAGTTTCTTTATGATGCCATAAGATTTTTTTAGGATTTTAGAAGTGAGTTCAGGCTTAATTGAATTAAAACCAAATTCTTTGACAAATGTTTCAATTACAGCATAGTTCTCCTCAAATTAATTATTATCTCTAATTATCAATTGATAAAGTTTAGAAAGCAGTTCTATAAAATGAGGGTTATTGGGTATATCATTATGTTGCAAATATCAGCTGAGAGTTACAATCATTTTTTAAAAATGTCTTGCTTTTAATCACTAATCTAAACATCAATTTACTAGAGTTCAATAATGGATATAATGTATAGAAACGATTTTATCCTTCATACTACAATTTTATTAATACACTTGACATTCTGAAATGAATATTGAGAACTTGACTTATATCCGACTTCTTAATCTCTAGATTTAATGTGTCTAATTCCATATTCTTAAATAGCTTTTCTAATTTTTCTTTCTCAATTTTTATTTGATACTCTTAAAAATTCATAATTAATTTTGGATCCTCAACATGCTTTACTATGAATGATTTTTGAACGAGAAGCTTAATCTCCTTCTCAAGGCCATTATAGTTATCCAAAATAAATTTGAAAGTTTTGATTTATTACAATTAAGTCTCTTGGTTTTATAGGGAGTTATTTCTATAGCTTTTATTATTTTATTTGTATTAAATTTTCTTTTTATTGCTCCAGACAGTAGGTAGAAAAATAATTGAGAAGGTCATCTTGCTCTTTTTTTAAGAGAGGAAATATATGAATTTTTCTTTAAAGATTTTATCTCTTTACTAAAATAAAAGAATCTCATTAACTTCATAATCAGAAAGGGGATGATCTTTCAATTTTTATAGTTCTAGATGTCTTTCATTATGAGATTACATTCTATAGTGATTTTTTAATATTATTTAAATTTCAGCTAAGGCTTGCTAAGCCATGCTATTCCTTTTACTCATGAGCATTTAACTATTTGTAGAATACATACTTCTTTTTCCCAAATTGTTTTGTTTAGATTACTTTTATTTTGCTTTTGTGTAAATTTTTGAAGCTTAAGTCAAATCTTCTACTTCAAAGCCGGAGTAATTTCACATCGTAACTCATCACTGCTACAAAGTGCGCTCTTAACTTCCTTCTTATATATTAGGTATTATTTTAATTATTGATAATAATTTATTATTAAACTTTATGAAAATAGGACAACTAAAAAAAATCATTAAAGCCAATCACAGGCTAGACAAGACGATTTAGTAGGTAACGCTTAATTTAACTGCAGAAAATCTCAATAAATCAAAAAATTATCACAAAATTTATCGTTTTGCCACGAATTCTACTTTAAACTTGTGATTAAAAATTTATCACTCTACAATAATTTCTATTTCCTCAATTTATACTTTTAATTTATTGACCTATTTACTTTTATAATTTATCCTGTTTATAGGTAGAATACAATTAATGAATTGTCAGTTGTAGAAACCTTAAATAAACATCTATGGATTAGAGAATTGCTTAGTTCTGCTTTATGATTGTGGAGTATAATTAAGCCACCATCTTTCAGAGATGAAATCAAGTGAAGATATTTGAATATCTAACAGAGATTTTCTGCAATTTAACTTAAAAAGACAAAGAACCTGCTAAATTTGTACTCTCCTCATCTGTAGACTTTGACTGGCATGTGGAAGAAGGCAAAGAGAGCATGGAAAAATTAAGAAAGTTGGTGATTCACTTGAGGGCAAGAGGATACGAGATTTGGCGAACGGGCTCGAAGTAGACTGCCTCAATCTCCGTCATGAGCTCCTTCACACGCTTCAAGAGGCAAGCACAGGTATTCAAAATCATGAGGCGCGGGAGGTTGGTTGTCCTCTAGTTGGCACTAGAGTTCTTCGAAGCTTTACAGGCTTTCGAAGTAAAGCCATCGTCGCACTTGTTGGCGGGACTAGGAGGTGTTGCCACTACAGTCCTTCCCTGGTTGGTTGTGCTAATTATCTTCTGGGAGATATGAATGAAGTGGTCGTCTTCGACAAGCATACTGTTATCGTCGTCGGTTTCTGTCTTGTGGGTGTATCTTCCATGGGCAAGTTTGTGCTACTATTATGTTTAATATTACGTTTAATATAATTAAGCCATATCATTTAATAAACCAGAATACTAGCTCACTCACTTTTTACAATCACTATTAATCTAACTCTACCTTAAGTTAAAGATAATCCATAGACGTTTATTTAAGATTTTTAAAGCTGGCGATTCACTAAATGTATTTAATCTCTAATATAAAATCATTCTAAATAACTTTGACTATAAGTTTTGAATATGAAATCTTCAAAAAGAAAGTGGGATTAATTGCTATAATCAATGGATGCTAACATTAACGAAAACATGATGAGGATAAGTCCTCTGGAGTTAGTGGGGAAATTTAGATTTAAGTATGACTTTTACAAATTTTTCACAGAAATATGAAAAATTAGTTTACACTCAATTTTTATTTTAGCGAGCTACTACATGCCAAAAATTGAGGAAGGGAATAGATATTATTTAGACAAAATCTAAAATGTGATAAAATTGTTCTGAGATGCCACATATTAAAATCAAAAAGGTTGCAAAATAATGACGAGTTATCCGTTCGTGAAATATTAAAGGGGATCAAGGGTAAATCAGAATTTTTAAGATTCCCACCTGACATGGATGAAAAAAAAAACTTACAGATAGGCAATAATTCTTCAACATATTTAACAATCTTCAGGTAGAATACCTAAATCACTTTTTTTAGCTCACACATGATAAAAGAAACTCATCGTTAGATAATTCATTAAAAAAAAATTTAATCCATTTCTCCGATGAGAGGCTCTCTCTAATCACTAATAATCCTTTTATATAAAATAAGATTTCAATAAAATAAATCTATATCATCGTGAAAAAAGGAAGAACTCTTCAGTTATGAAGTAATCAGCAAACGTGTTTAAATTAAGAAGATAAAAACCAAATCCTCCTCTTTACGTAAAATTCAACATCGAGAATTTCGATTCAACCAATCCAAATCGATAGATTAGGTGTTAACTAGACCTGAAAAATATGGTTTTCATCTGCTTCACTCGATTTAGGCAAAAAATGGGATCAACGAGCAAGTACCTTAAATGCAGCATTTTCAATTTTCGCATGCGCTGTATCTCTGCAGGCACTCATCAGCGAGTGCTAATTTTTTGTCGAAATACGATTCAGGGACCCCGAATTACCCCGGCTTGCAGATGTAGAGATCATGCACTTGCGGGATCAGTTCGGCACGAAAACGAGACCAAAGCTTAATTTGGACCTTCAAGAAATTTTCAATTTTCACATTTTTTCGACCCAAATGATGAATTACTTGGTCATGATGGAATTTAATGGAATTTTTGAAAAATTTTGAAAAATTTTTGACATTTTTTTTGACCAGTATTTTTGCTGTTTCAAAGTCGAGTGGAGGCGTTTGGAGTGAAGAAAATTTTTTGTAATTTTTTTTTTTAGAAAATTTTATGATCACTTACTTAGTCATGATGGAATTTTATGAAATTTTATGGAATATTTGAAAAATTATTAACATTTTTTTTTACCTGTATTTTTCGTGTTTCAAAGTCGAGTGGAGGCGTTTGGAGTGAAGAAAATTTTTTGTAATTTTTTTTTTTCGAAAATTTTATGATGACTTACTTGGTCTGATGAAATTTTATGGAATTTTTGAAAAATTTTTGACATTTTTTTTACCTGTATTTTTCGTGTTTCCAAGTCGAGTGGAGGCGTTTGGAGTGAAGAAAATTTTTTGTAATTTTTTTTCTAAAATTTTATGATTTTAAAGTCATGATGGAATTTGATGGAATTTTATGGAATATTTGAAAATTTTTGACATTTTTTTTACCTATATTTTTCGTGTTTCCAAGTCGAGTGGAGGCGTTTTGAGTTAAGAAATTTTTTGTAATTTTTTTTCGAAAATTTTATGATGATTTGGTCTGATGAATTGATGGAATTTTATGGAATTTTTAAAAAATTTTTGACATTTTTTTTGACCTGTATTTTTCGTGTTTCCAAGTCGAGTGGAGGCGTTTGGAGTGAAGAAAATTTTTTGTAATTTTTTTTTCGAAAATTTTATGATGACTTGGTCATGATGGAAATTAATGGAATTTTATTGAATTTTTCGAAAAATTTTGACATTTTTCATTACCTGTATTTATCGTGTTTCCAAGTAGAGTGGAGACGTTTGGAGCTGAATTTGGCCTTCAAGAAATTTTCAATTTTCACATTTTTTAGACCCAAAATCACCATCGAGAAAATTAAACCCTTAAAAAAGCTCCTAAATTGAAAAGGGTTTAGGTTTTTAACTAAAACCTGAAAAAAATGGTTTTTATCTTTCCCTTTTAAACTCGGGGTTTTAAAGGCAAAAAAATGGGACAAAAGAGCAAAGTAACCTTAAATCAGCATTTTCAATTTTCGCACCCCGTATCTCTGCCCGGCACTCATCAAGGAGTGCTAAATTTTTTCGAAATATGTTAAGGGGCCCCCTATTACCCGGGGGAATTGGGGCCCCGGGTTTTAGGAGAAGGGGTGGGGGGCCGGGGCTGGGGTCAAATTCG
The DNA here is from genome assembly GCA_027382625.1 of Tetmemena sp. SeJ-2015. Taxonomy (NCBI): domain Eukaryota; phylum Ciliophora; class Spirotrichea; order Sporadotrichida; family Oxytrichidae; genus Tetmemena; species Tetmemena sp. SeJ-2015. The sequence goes on from JAJKFJ010022580.1 coordinate 39,815, forward strand.
GCACAAAAAACGAGCCCAAAGCTGAAAATTTTGGGCATTGGGTTTAAATTTTCAAAATTTTTAATTTTTTCGAACCAAAAATCACCAATTTGGGGGATTTTCGATTTTAAAAACTCCAAATCGGGTAGATTAGGTGTTAAACCCAGAAACCCGAAAAAAATGGTTTTTACCTCTTTAACCCAAAGGGCCAAAAAAGGGATCAACGAGCAAGTAATTTTTAAAAGCAGCATTTTCAATTTTTGCATGCGTTTTTATCTCTTTAAAGGGACTTTTTTCAGGCGAGTGCTAATTTTTTTCCCAAATAACAAATTTTAGGGGACCGCGGGAAATTTTCCCGGGTTGCAGATTAGAATATAATTTTTCGTGGGGGGATCAGGTTTTGGCAAAGAAAACGAGACCAAAAGCCCAAAATTTGGGCAAAAAGCTTTTAAAAAATTTTAATTTACATTTTTTCCCACCCAAAAATCACCAAACGAGATTTTTGATTCAACCGCTCCAAAAACGATAGATTTAAAGGGGTTAAAATAGACCTGAAAAAAAATGGTTTTCATTGCTTCACTCGATTTTCGGGCAAAAAATGGGGTCAAAGAGCAATACCTTAAATGCTGCATTTTCAATTTTTTGCATGCGCTGTATCTCTGGAGGCACTCATAAACGGTGCTAATTTTGTCGAATTACGATTTCAGGGACCCCGAACTACCCTGGGTTGCAGACGTAGAGATCATGCACGTGCGATCAGATTCGGCACACGAAAACGAGCCCAAAAGCTGAATTTGGACCTTCTAAATTTTCAATATTCACATTTTTTCGACCAAAAAATCACCATCGAATTTTCGATGTCAACCGTCAAATCGATAGAATGATTAGGTGCTTAAACATACCTGAAAAAGATACTGGTTTTCATCTGTTCACTCGATTCGGTCAAAAATGGATCAAACGAGCAAGTACCTTAAATGCTGCATTTTCAATCTTCGCGCTGTATCTCTGCAGGCATTCATCAGCAAGTGCTAATTTGTCGAATACGATTCAGGACCCCCGAACTACCCTGAGGTGCGACTAGAGATCATGCACAGTGCGGGAATCAGTCGGCGCGAAACTGGCCCAAAGCGAATTTGGAGCTTCTCGAAATTTTCAATTTTCACATTTGCCAAAAATCACCCTCGAGATTTTCGATTCAACCGCTCCAAATCGATAGACTAGGTGTTAACTAGACCTGAAAAATATGGTTTTCACTGCTTCACTCGATTTCGGTCAAAAAATGGGATCAACGAGCAAGTACCTAAATGCTAGCATTTCAATTTTCGCATGCGCTGTACTTCTGCAGGCACTCATCAGCGAGTGCTAATATTGTCCAAAATACGATTCAGGGACCCAACTACCCTGGGTTTGAGAATGTAAAGATCATGCATGTGCGGATAGCTCGGCGCGAAAAACGGGCCCAAAAGCTGAATTTGGGATGCTTCTTCGAAATTTTCAATTTCACATTTTTTCGACCAAAAAATCACCATCGAGATTTTTCGATTCAACCGCTCCAATCGATAGATAGATTAGGTGTTAACTAGAACCTGAAAAATATGGTTTCATCTGCTTAACTCGATTTAGGTGAAAAAATGGGATCAACGAGCAAGTACCTTAAATGCGGCATTCAAATTTCGCATGCGCTGTATCTCTGCAGGCATCATCAGCAAGTGCTAATTTTGTCGAGAATACGATTCGGGACCCGAACTACCCTGGGTGCAGATCGTAGGAGATCAATTGCACGCTGCGGGATCAGCTCGCGCGAAAACGGCCCAAAGCTGAATTGGAGCTTCTCCGAAATTTTCAATTTTCACATTTTTTCGACCAAAAAATCACCATCGAGATTTCGATTTAACCTCTCCAAATCGATAGATTAGGTTTAACTAGACCTTGAAAAATATGGTTCTCACCTGCTTCACTCGATTAAGGTCAAAAAATGATCAACGAGCAAGTACCTTAACATGCAGCATTTTCAATTTTCGCATGCGCTGTGATCTCTGCAGGCACTCATCAGCGAGTGCTAATTTGTCGAAATACGATTCAGGGACCCGAATTACCCCGGGTTGCAGACGTAGAGATCATGACGTGCGGATTCAGTTCGGCACGAAACAGCCAGCTAATGGAGCTTCTTCCGAAATTTATCAATTTTCACATTATTATCGAGCCAAAATCATCAATTGAGATTGCGATTCAACCGCTCAAATCGATAGATTAGGTGTTAACTATACCTGAAAAATATGGTCTTCACCTGCTTCACTCGATTTCGGTCAAAAAATGGATCAACGAAGCAAATACCTATAAATGCTGCCATTTTCAATTTTCGCATGCCCTGTATCTCTGCAGGCACTCATCAAGCGAGTGCTAATTTTGTCGAAATACGATCAGGACCCCGAAACTAACCCCGGGTTTGCAGGACGTAGAGACTCATGCACGTGCGGATCAGTCTCGGCACGAAACGAGCCAAAAGCTGAATTTGGAGCTTCTCGAAATTTTCAATTTTGACAATTTTTCGACCAAAAATCACCATCGGGAATTTCGATTCAACCGCTCCAAACTCAAATCGATAGATTAGGTGTTAACTGACCTGAAAAATATGGTTTTCATCTGCTTCAACTCGATTTCGGTCTCAAAAACATGGGATCAACCGAGCAATAACCTTAAATGCTGCCATTTTCAATTTTTGCATGGCGCTGATCTCCCTACTCTCCCTTATGCAGGCACTCCATCATGCGGATGCTAAATTTTGTCGGAAATACGATCAGGGACCCCGAAACTCCCTGGGTTTGCAGACGTTAGAGATCATGCACTTGCGGATCAGTTCGGCATGAAAACGAGCCCAAAGCTGGATTTGGAGCTTCTCGAAAAATATTTCAATTTTCACATTTTTCGACCAAAAATCGCCATCGAGATTTTCGATTCAACCGCTCAAATCGATATAGATTAGGTGCTAACTAGACCTGAAAAATTATGGTTTTCATCGCTTCACTCGATTCGGTCAAAAAATGGGATAACCGAGCAAGTACCTTTAAATTGCTGAATGTTTCAATTTTCGCATGCGCTGTATCTCTGCAGGCACTCATCAGCGAGTGCTAATTTTGTCGAAATACGATTCAGGGACCCCGAACTACCCTGGGTTGCAGACGTAGAGATGATCCACGTGCGGGATCAGTTCGGCACGAAAAGGAGCCCAAAGCTGAATTTGGAGCTTCTCGAAATTTTCAATTTTCACATTTTTTCGACCAAAAAATCACCATTCGAGACTTTTCGATTCAAACCGCTCCAATCGATAGACTTGATTAGGTGCTAACTAGACCTGAAAAATATGGTTCCATCTGCTTCACTCGAATTTCGGTCAAAAATGGATCCAACGAGCAAGTCACCTTAAATGCAGCATTTTCAATTTTCGCATGCGCTGTATCTCTGCAGGCACTCAACTCAGCGAGTGCTAATTTTTGTCGAAATACGATTCAGGACCCCGAAACTACCCTGGTTGCAGGACGTAGAGATGATCACCGATGCGGGATTCAGTTCGCACGAAAACAGCCAAAGCTGAAGTTGGAGCTTCTCCGAAATTTTCCAATTTCACATTTTTTCGAGCCAAAAATCACATCCGAGATTTTCGATTCAAACCGCCAATCGATAAGATTGATTAGGTGTTAACTATACCTGACAAAAAATATGGCTTTTCATCTGCTTCACTCATTTCGGTCCAAAACAATGGATCAACGAGCAAGACCTTAAATGCTGCATTTTCATTTTTCGCATGCGCTGTATCTCTGCAGGCACTCATCAGCAAAGTGCTAATTTGTCGAAATACGATTCAGACCCCAACTACCCTGGGTTGCAGACGTAGAGATTGAACGTGCGGGATCAGCTCGGCAGCGAAAACTGGCCAAAGCTGGAATTGGAGTGTCTCGAAATTTTCAATTTCAACATATTGTTCGGCCAAAAAAATCACCAATCCGAGATTTTTCGATTCAACCGCAAATCGATAGATGATAGGTGTTAACTAGACCTGAAGAATATGGTTTTCATCTGCTTCACTCGATTTCGGTTCAAAAAATGGGCATCAACGATCAAGTACCTTAAATGATGCATTTTCAATTTTCGCATTGCGCTGTATCTCTGCAGGCAATCATCAGCGAGAGTGCTAATTTCGTCGAAATACGATTCAGGACCCCGAATTACCCCGGTTGAGAATGTAAAGATCATGCAGGTGCGGGATCAGCTCGTGCGAAAAACGGGGCCCAAAGCTGATTTGGAGCTTCTCACGAAATTTTCAATTTTCACATGTTTTCGACAAAAAATCACCATCAAGAATTTCGATTCAACCGCTCAAACGATAGATTGAATTACGGTGTTAACTAGACTGAAAAATATGGTATTCATCTGCTTCACTCGATTTCGGTCAAAAAAAATGGATCAACGAGCAAACCTTAAATGCTGCATTTTCAATTTTCGCATTGGCTGTATCTCTGCAGGCACTCATCAGCAAGTGCTAATTTTGTTCGAAATACGATTCAGGGACCCGAATTACCCCGGGTTGCAGACGTAGAATCATGCCGTGCGGGATCAGCTCGGCGCGAAAACGGGCCCAAAGCTGAATTTGGAGCTTTCGAAATTTTTCAATTTTCACATCTTTTCGACCAAAAATCACACCATCGAGATTTTCGATTCAACCGCTCCAAATCGATACATTAGGTGGTTAACAGACCTGAAAAATATGGTTTACCTGCTTCACTCGATTAGGTCAAAAAATGGGATCAACGAACAAGTGATCTAATGCAGCATTTTCAATTTTGCATGCGCTGTATCTCTGCAGCCACTCATCAGCGAGTGTAATTTTCGAAATAGATTCAGGGACCCCGAACTACCCCGGGTTGCAGACGTAGATCATGCACGTGCGGATCAGTTCGGCACGAAAACGAGCCCAAAGCTGATTTGGAGCTTCTCGAAATTTTCAATTTCACCAGGTTTTTTCGACCAAAAATCCTCATCGAGAATTTTCGCATCTCAAACCGCTCCAAAGTCGCTCACGGTGTTAACTATACCTGAAAAATATGGTTCACCTGCTTCACTCGATTTCGGTCAAAAAATGGGATCAACGAGCAAATATCCTTAAATGCTGCGGCATTTTTCAAATTTTCGCATGCGCTGTATCTCTGCAGCACTCATCTAGCGAGTTGCTAATTTGTCGAACTCAGGACCGGAACTACCCGGTTCTCAGACGTAGAAGATCATGCACGTGCGGGATCAGTTCGCACGAAACGAGCCCAAAGCTGAATTCGAGCTTCTCGAAATTTTCAATTTTCACATTTTTTCGACAAAAATCACCATCGAGATTTTCGATTCAGCCGCTCCAAATCGATAGATTGATTAGGTGTTAACTAGACCGGAAAAATATGGTTTTACCTGCTTCACTCGATTAGGTCTAAAAATGGGATCAACGAGCAAGTACCTTAAAGGCAGCATTCAATTATCGCATGCGCTGTATCTCTGCAGGCACTCTTCAGCGAGTGCTAATTTTGTCGAAATACGATTCAGGGACCCCGAACTACCCCGGGTTGGAGATCATGCACGTGCGGGATCAGGTCGGCACGAAAACGAGCCCAAAGCTGAATTTGGAGCTTCTCGAAATTTTCAATTTTCACATTTTTTCGACCAAAAATCACCATCGAGATTTTCGATTCAACCGCTCCAAATCGATAGATTGATTAGGTGTTAACTAGACCTGAAAAATATGGTTTTCATCTGGCTTCACTCGATTTCGGTCAAAAAATGGGATCAACGAGCAAGTACCTTAAATGCATGCATTATTCAATTTTGCCATTGCCTGTATCCTCTGCAGGCACTTCATCAGCGAGGCAATTTATGTTCGAAATACGATCAGGGACCCCGAATTACCCCGGTTGCAGATGTAAAGATCATGCACGTGCGGGATCAGTTCGGCACGAAAACGAGCCAAAGCTGAATTTGGAGTCTTCTCGAAATTTTTCAAATTTTCTAACACTTACGACTATATACACGATACCACAGACACATTTTTTCGACCAAATCACCATCGAGATTTTCGATTCAACCCCCAAAATCAGCTTTTGGCTCGTTTTCGTGCCCGAACTGATCCCCACGTGCATGATCTCTCGTCTGCAACCCGGGTAGTTCGGGTCCTGAATCGTTATTTCGACAAAAATTAGCACTCGCTGATGAGTGCGTGCAGAGATACAGCGCATGCAAAAATAAATGCTACATTTAAGGTACTTGCTCGTTGATCCCTTTTTTGGACCTAAATCGCAGATGAAAACCAAATTTTTCAGGTCTAGTTAACACCTAATTTATCGTCTAACGATTTGGAGCGGTTGAATCGGAAAATCTCGATGGTGATTTTTGGTCGAAAAATGTGAATGAAAATTGAAAATTTCGAGAAGCTCCAAATTCAGCTTTGGCTCTTTTCGTGACCGAACTGATCCGCACGGCATGATCATCTACGCTGCAACCCGGGGTAGTTCGGGGTCCCTGAATCGTATTTCACAAAATTAGCACTCCCTGATGAGTGCCTGCAGAGATACAGCGCATGCGAAAAATTGAAAATGCAGGGCATTTAAGTTACTTGCTGCGTCTGATCATTTTTTGACCAAATCGAGTGAAGCAGTGAAACAATTTTTCAGTTCTAGTTAACACCTAATCAATCTATCGATTTGTAGCGGTTAAATCGAAAATCTCGATGGTGATTTGTGGTCGAAAAAATGTGAAATTGAAAATTTTCAAGGAGCTCCAAATTCAGCTTTGGGCCTGGTTTTGTGCCGAACTGATCCCGCACGTGCCTGATCCTACTTGCCAAACCGGTATCGGGGTCCCTGATCGTTATTTCGACCAAAATTAAGCACTCGCTGATGATGGCTTGCAGAGATACAGCGCATGCGAAAAATTGAAAATTGCAGCATTTAAGGTATTTGCTCGTTGATCCCATTTTTTTGACCGAAATCGAGCGTGAAGAGGTGGAAAACCATATTTTTTTTTTCAGTTTATAAAAGTAACACCTAATCTATCGATTGGAGCGGGGGTTGAATCGAAAATCTCGAATTTATTTTTTTTTCGAAAAAATGTGAAAAAATTTAAAATTTCTTTAAGCTCCAAATTCAGCTTTGGCTCGTTTTTGTGCCAACTATCCCGCACTTTCATTTATCTCTTACGTCTGCAAACGGGGTATTTTTGGGGGTCCCGAATCTATTCGACAAAAATTTTGCACTCGCTGATAGTGCCGCGGATACAGCGCATTTCGAAAATTTTAAAATTTCCGCCCTTTAAAAGGACCCTTTCTCGGGTTGATCCATTTTTTTACCCCTTTAAACAGGAAGCAGGGGAAAAACCCTATTTTTTTAAGGGCTAGTTAACACCTAATCTATCCATTTTGGGGCGGTTGAAACTCGATGGTGATTTTTGGGCGAAAAAATGTGAAAAATTTAAAAATTTCGGGAAACTCCAAAATTTAGTTTTTGGGCCCCTTTTCCCCCGAGCTGATCCCCCCCGGCATGATTTTCTAGTCTGAAAACCCCGGGTTTGTTGGGGTCCCCCAAAGTTTTTTCGACAAAATTTGCACTTGCTGAAGAGTGCCTGCGAAAAACAAACCATGCGAAAATTAAAATGCAGCTTTAATTGCTCGTTGATCCCATTTTTTGAACCCAAAAACGAGGAAACAGAAAAGAAAACCATATTTTTTTAGGTCTAGTTAAACCTTTAAACAATTATCGAAATTTTGGGGCGTTTAACGAAAAAACCGATGGGGATTTTTTGGGCGGGAAAAAAAAGTGAAAATTGAAAAATTTTAGAAAAACTCCCCAAAATTTAGCTTTGGGGCCCCTTTTTGCGCCGAGCTTTATCCCGCACCTGCATGATCTTTACATTCTCAAAACCCCGGGATTTTGGGTCCCTGAAACCTATTTTTGACAAAATTTTGGGACCGCTGATGAGTGCCCCCAAATACAAGGGATGCGGAAAAAATTTAAAAAAGCACATTTAAGGGACTTGTCGTTGATCCCCTTTTTTTAAACCCAAACGATAACAGATGAAAACCATATTTTTTTAGGTCTAGTTAAACCAACCCCATCATCAAATTTTGGGGCGGTTGAAAAGAAAATTTTCGATGGGATTTTTTGGCCCAAAATATTGAAAAAATTTAAAAATTTTTTGGGGAAACTCCAAATTTTCCAAAACCCGTTTTTGCGCCGATGATCCCCCCCGGGAGGGTCTCTACGCTGAACCCAGGGTATTCGGGGGCCCCCGAATCGTTTCGACCCCAAAAATTTGCCTTTGTGAGTGCCCGCAGAGATACAGCGCCTGCAAAAAAATTTTTAAAAAAAGCAGCAAATTTTAATACTTGCTCTTATCCCATTTTTTGAAACCCAAAATTTTTGAGGGGAAACAGGAAAATTTAAAACCATTTTTTTTCAATATATTAAAAACCTAAATTTAATCTATCGATTTGGAAGGGGGTTTTAATTTGAAAAAAACTCGATGGTGTTTTTGGGCGAAAAATGTGAAAATTTTAAAAAATTGAGAAGCTCCAAAATTTAGCTTTTTGGGGTCGTTTTCGTGCCAACTGACCCGCACGGGGGATCAAACTCTAGTCTGCAACCCGGAGTTTTTGGTCCCTAAAACGTTTTTTCGAAAAAAATTAGCAAACCCCTGGTGGGGTGCCCGGGAGAATACAGCGCAGGGCGAAAAATTTAAAATGCGATTTTAAAACGGAAAGGGGCCCTTAAACCTTTTTACCGAAATCGGAAGGGGAAGCCCGATTGGAAAAAAACCCTATTTTTCCCGGTCTAGTTAACACCTAATCAATCATCGATTTGGAGGGGTTTTTTCGAAAATCTCGATGGTTTTTTTTGGTCGAAAAAAAAAGTGGGAAAAATTTAAAAATTTTGAGAAGCTCCCAAAATTTAGCTTTGGGCTCCTTTTTTTGCCGAACTGATCCCGCACGTATATCTCTACGTCTGCAACCCGGGTAATTCGGGGCCCCGAATCGTATTTCGACAAAAAAAAGCACTCGTTTATGAGTGCCTGCCCGAAAATACGCCGAAAGCGAAAATTGAAAAAATTTTGCAATTAAAGGGTTTCTTGCCTTGGGTCCCATTTTTTTGACCGAAATCGAGGGGGAAACAGAAAAAAACCAAAATTTTTTTAAGGGCTAAATTTAAAAAAATCCCAAACAACGATTTGGAGCGGTTTTAATCGGGAAAAACTCATGGTGGGTTTTTTTGGAAAAAAAAAGTGGGGAAAATTTAAAAAATTTGAAAAGCTCCAAATTCAGCTTTTTGGGGTCGTTTTTATGCCGAAAATTCCCCCACTGGGATGATCCCCTAATCTTTCAACCCGGGGTTTTTCGGGGTCCCCAATCGTTATTTCGACAAAAAAAAAGCACTCGCTGTAGTGCCTGCAGAGTACAGGGGCATGCAAAAATTTTAAAATGCAGGCCCTTTTTAAAAAACTTGGGTCGTTTATCCCATTTTTTGACCGAAACGATGAAACAGATTGAAACCCTATTTTTCAGGGCTATTAAACACAATTTCCCAAACTATCATTTTTGGGGCGGTTAATCGAAAAAAAACCCATGGTGATTTTGGTCGAAAAAAGTGGGGAAAAATTTTTAAAATTTTTGGGAAAGCTCCAAATTTAGCTTTGGGGTCTTTTCGTGCCGAACTGTTTCCCCCACGTGCATGATCTCTACGTCTTTCAACCCGGGGGAGTTCGGGGTCCCTGAATCGTTTTTTTCGACAAATAGGGACTCGCGATGGGGCCTTTCCCGAGAACAGCCCATGCGAAAATTTAAAAAATTTCAGAAAATTTTAAAGGGATTTGCCCCGTTTATCCCCTTTTTAGAACCGAAATCGAGTGAAACAGGTGAAAACCAAATTTTTCAGGGTTTTTAACACTAATCTATTTGTTTGGGGCGGTTTAATGAAAAAACTCCCATGATGATTTTTGGTCGAAAAAATGTGGGGGAAAAATTAAAAAATTTTTGAGAAGCTCCCAAAAAAAGCTTTTTGGGCTTTGTTTTTGGGCCCAAATGATCCGCACTGCCCTGATTCTACGCTGCCCAACCCCGGGGAATTCGGGGCCCGAATCTTTTTTCGAAAAATTTTGCACTCGCTGATGATGCCTTTCAGAGATAAAAACGATGCGGGAAAATTTAAAAAAGCGGCATTTTAAATACTTGCTCGGTTTATCCCATTTTTTAAACCCCTTTTTTTGAGTGAACAGGTTAAAACCCTTAATTTTTAGGGCTATTTTAAAACCTTTAATTTTATCGATTTTTGGGGGGGGGGTTTAATCAAATTCTCGATGGGGAAATTTTTTGGGCGAAAAAAGGGGAAAATTGAAAATTTGGGAAGCTCCAAATTCCCTTTTGG
>JAJKFJ010022581.1:0-64712 GCA_027382625.1 Tetmemena sp. SeJ-2015
TAAACAAAGAAAATAATCAAGAAACCCTATGAAACCAAACCCACCCCAGTTATCTGAGATAGGGGGAAGCATTTAAAAGGGTTTAAAAAATTTTAAAGAAATATGAAAACAGCCCTAAGGTCCCCTTTTCCTAGAAGACTTTAAAATTGCCTGTTTAGGGTTAAAATTTAGCATTTTTATAAGTATTAATAAAGAAATTAATTATAACAACTTTTTTTTTCCCTTTTATCATATTAGGGGGTTTTTGGGGTTTTGAATCCACAGCAACTATTAAAAAGTCTTCCCATGAATCTTTATTAAATGAAAGAAAAATTTTGCATTAATAAATAAAAAAAATTCTTTTCTTAAAAAGATGGATTTAATGTTTTAGTAATATGTAACTAAATTTCTATTATTAATTAAATTAAATTTAGGAATTAAGGAATTAATCTGAAATTTAAGAGTAACCCCGGTAAGCATAAACAAAATAAGATCCTACCAGGTGAAGAGTGCCCAATAAACACATAGCCCACTTCGTCAGTTTAATTAGTGATGCCGCACTACTCTCATTTATGGACGAGAGAGGACACTATAGTGATACTTGGCTCTGGGAGTAAAAAAACATCGAATCATGGCGTTGGTTAAACATGGCAAATGAAAAAAAACTCAAAATATTTACCAAATTTACTAGACTAGTATGACTATTCGGTATTACGCAATCACTATGAAGTGACATGGGTAAAACCCATGCCAGTAATAAGGCCATCCAAGCATCACTTCACAGACTATGCTTGGAGGCACTACTGTAACTTACTTCTTACACCAAAACAGCCGAGTTCCCTTAAAGATTTCTATCTCTATTACTTGTTAGGGCTCCATAGCTCCCTCGTTCAGAAGTCACTAATCTAGGGCTATCATACATCGTCTTTGGACTTAGTAAAGCTCTCGTGCTGCTTTGGGTTTCGCCTTCATCCACCTACCCCTCTTTTATTTCACTCTGCACCTTTACCAAAGATTTCTAATCTAGATCGCCTCCAGGAGAATAAGCGTTAGTTTGCAGGGGTATTGAGTAATGGCCGGGTAAATTCCCTTCCCAAAACAAGCCAAGCCGACTTTGGTGCCACTTCACCGGTTCTGGATTTCAACTTTCTAATTTAATAAATTATATTATGAAAGATGTTAAAATCTTAAGATAATTGTAAAAATAAGTTATTAGATTAAAAGAATCCCCATTCCCTCGAGTTATAGATTTGACTACTTAGTTATTTTAGGAGCCAGTGAATGATCTTTACCATAGTATTGCTCCAGTATTATCAGCTTTTAGGACGAATGGATATGGATTGGTGGCTGTGGCATATGAGTTAATACTTGAGTCTGATGTCTAACCTGCAATATAGATATTGCCATATGTATCTATCACGGCAGTATTGAAGTTTAAATTGCCGTTCGGGCCTCCATAGATTCTTGGAAGTGCAGTATCCAGACAGACTCCTTATATACTTCCAATTCTCAAAAATATAATTTAATATAAATTAGTATTGATAGCAGAACTACTATATGAAAAAGCATATTGACAAGGATATTATTAATCAATAGAAAAATTAAATTTTAATTTTAAGAAACTATTGATCTTCAAATTAAAGTAATTATTTCTTTAATTAAAGAATATTTCTATCAATTTATGTATTAATTTGTGATTTTCTTATAAATTAGTTGCGTCAAAATGATAGGGATTATGATATTTTTGTATTCAAATGATCATTAAGGAGCTTATTATTTTTAATTTACTCATATAACTTTTAAATTTAAGCTTTCGAACATTGATGATATGAAAGTGTTATCTTATCATTTTAAAGAATAAAATTAAATATTAATCTAGTAAAGAAAAATAATTAAGTTTCTTTTTCAACATCTTATCAAAATATACATTCATCTCTTTTATGTTTTCGATCTGAATTTTAAATTTCATCTCTCAAAGCCTTGTTTTAATTTCATCCTCTCCTATTTAATTGTGAATAAGTCTTCTTATAATCTTTATTTTATTTTGAATATTTTATTATGGATTATTTCTTTATCAATTTATTGAACTAAAGAAAGTCAATTTATTAAAAATGGTTAGATCTATTTTTAATTCTAAAATTGGCATAAAAGAAATCATGCTAAATTTTTTAAGATGGCCAAAATTATAAAAATACCTAATATAATTTGATAAAAAGAGAGAATTAATTTGCTGAACTATTTTAGTTTATAAATTAGAGTGATTAATTGTTGATATAGATGAAAAAGAATTGCAGTTTTTAATTAATAATTCACATGTTAAATCATTTCTTACATATCAATCTGACTCATTTAAATGCATTTAGAAGTTATATATACCTGAGAATCTAAAGGAAAATAATTCTTAAATACATGCTCTTCTTGTGCTCTTATCTTTCTTCTTCTAATTAAAACCTCTTTATTAACGTTAAATTTTTTTAAAAGAATGGCTGCTCCTGGCGCTCTCCAACTCCATCAGCAAAAAAAAACGCAGTTTGCTCAAGCTAGCACGGGAGCTCGACCCAGCCAGTCTGACCTCCACGACTCCTCCCAGTCAAGCAGCACGCAGCCAGCCACCGAGGCCGACCTCAACTCAGTCGGCGGCTCGACCCTCTCACTGACCTTGGGTGAGGTCGCTCGGACTTGCCGAGGGTGAGAGCTAAAGATGGTCGAGGGAGTTCGGAGCTTCAGCTCCCCCGCCGACTGAGTTGAGGTCGGCCTCGGTGGCTGGCTGCGTGCTGCTTGACTGGGAGGAGTCGTGGAGGTCAGACTGGCTGGGTCGAGCTCCCGTGCTAGCTTGAGCAAACTGCGTTTTTTTTTTGCTGATGGAGTTGGAGAGCGTCAGGAGCAGCCATTCTTTTAAAAATTAACGTTAATAAAGAGGTTTTAATTAGAAGAAGAAAGATAAGAGCACAAGAAGAGCATGTATTTAAGAATTATTTTCCTTTAGATTCTCAGGTATAATAGGGTAAATCTATATATTTAGTACATTAAATTTCATTATAACTCCTTTTTATTCTTCATACTTTGCAATCTATTATATTTATTAAAATATTTTAATGACAGATTAAAAATTTAATCAAATCAATCCTACTCTAAAATAGAAATGGCTTTTAATATTCACAAATATATGCTTTAAAATTATCAGAGACATTTAGGAATAAGAATTTATCATAGCTAATTTTATTTATTTAAATTATAGTTGAAAATTAAATTAAAAAAGAATTATTGGTTAAAATAATAAATGGAGAGTACAACTTAGAAGCAAATGAAATAACTCAAAGTCCCCTCGATCGTAGCCTTTTTCCATAGATGATCCAAATTTAGTATGAATTTTTTCTTTAATGATCTTCAAAACTCATCTAAGAAGGGGGATATTCATAATTTGAAATAAATACCAGTCTTTCTTCACTCTTAAATTTAATGCGTATAATATCAATTTGAGAGAATTAAACTGACTCCAAAAGTTTTCTATTGTATTTTAATTTAGAATTTAATTCTATTTCCCAAAAAGTATCAAGAGTAATTCATCTCTATTAAACAATTATATGTGTATTTCTGGCACTAATATATAGTTACAATATTAAAATTAAGCATCTTGAAAAAATTTAACGAATAATTGGTAAAAATAATATGTAACGAAAATAACTTTTTCGAATAATAAATTAATTTTACTGAAATGTCTCTCTAAATCTTATGTTTTAACTAGAGACTCTGTTTTTTCCTTGACTATTGCATTACTTAAATAAGAAGTTACTCTGCTCAGTTAGAAGCTTACAACTACTAGTTACTTAGTGAGGTTTCATTATCTATTTTACTGTTCGCATTATTAAAATTATCGAGAGACTCTATCATTTTTTATGACGACATAGATTAATCCACCTCTTCCAATGTTAAGTTACTTGACTATTGGATTACGACTGTTTTCCACAAATTTTTGATAGCAGCTTGAGAATTGTTTTGGGAACTTATTCTATAAAAAAGGGTATTTAGAAGCTAAAGTTTTCTTATTATTAACTTTAAGTGACTGTAGTTGATTTCTTATAGAATGTTTTAACACTAAAAATAATTGTGACTTCTTCAAGTAATCTTATTTATATTGATTTAAATGAAAATAGAATTAAACATAAATACTTTTTATTAAAACATAAATGTCTAAATTCAACAAATATCACGAAATTATTGCTTGTAGCGAAGAAGAAGTGCGCTAATTTTATTGATGAAAGTTCTACTAGTCAAGAAAAATAAGTAGGTTATATTGAATAAGAAAATCAAGGAAACAACTCCTATTATCAACCACCCAGAGTAATTTTGAAGTATAATCATCTAGAATTATAACCCATAATATGATAAGAAAGTGAAAATAAGTTGTAATTTCTTTATTAATACTTATAATCATGCGAGTGAAACGCGAAATTACTCAAAAATAACTTTCTATCTCAGTTTCATTTTTACGCAAAGGTATGGATGTAGTCACCCTTATATGTAGTATATAAATTTACTTTAATAGTTATATTTTAATTGAATAAATAATTTATATTAAGTTTTATATTGATTAAATCATCTGTTTGTGTAAATAACTTAAAATGGCATTATACTGATAATATTTATAGATATAACCTACTGAAAACATTCAAAATTTCTTAGTGGTGTTAAATTTCATTTTCTATATTAAATAAACTAAACATGTTATAATTTCATTTGAAAATTTTATTTCTTTATTTATAACCCCTAGCCAAAAATATCCATACACAAATCAGAATATTTATGAATTAAACTTCATTAATTTGTAAATTAAGAGAAATTAAAGTTGAGTGAAAATTATTCGGACTTTTTTCTAAAAAATGGATAATTTCAAACTCTCTAAATTGCTCGTGAAAATTCAAATATACTTTTACAAAAGAGAACCTTTAGATTTACAAAAATTACTTTCGAGAACACACTTTTTGTCTATGAATGAAAATTAATAATCCACTGATTACTCCAGCATATTAATAATTTAATGGCTCTTCATATATGTATTAGTTTTGAATGAATTAATCTTTGAGATATGTCCTTTTTTAAATTGAAAAAAAAACCGCTAACTTTGCATAAAAAAGTATCTTAAGTTTAATGATACAGTATCAATGCTGTTATAAAAATTTTATTGCTCTTCTCTTACTGATTGAACTAGATTTATAAATTTGAAAGACCCTATTTTCTTAAAATAAATTTGCAATTCAAGTAATTTATTTAGAGTAATAACTTGCTCTGAAGATTTATGTATAAAGGATTCAAAGTTTAATTGAATTAATTTTTTATTCCATTTCAGAAATCAAGCTCAAACATGGATAAAGGGTTTAAAATAAAGAAGGTATTTTTATATTATTTTATTAAACTGTCATTCAATTAATTTAAATTTATTAGGAATAATTTAAAAATTTTGACACCTTCCTAGTTCATATTCAAACTCCCCTGTTTTTTAATTAAAATATTATTTCTATAATTTTTTCCCTCATCATCATCAACTTAATTATTTTTTTCAAATATTTTTACTTTTGACATTTCTGTTATTATTTTAGATATATTAGGAGTAAATAAGTTTAAAAAAGTCTTCCTGTATGATTCTAGCTTTGTTCTTAATATTCATCATATAGGTGTGTTAACTTTTTGAAATTCTTAATTCAAATTATAATATATTTTTAACTTCTTTCAATATCTATATTTAAAATAAGCAATTTATCGTATCATTCTTCTTAACTTTATTCCATATTTTTAATATGTTTTTATACACTATCATTTAAGCCATATATTAAAAATAAATATCAAAAATTTTAAAAGGAAACCTAAATTTAGTTACTCATATAGAAAAAAATAATTTGATACGAAAATTCTTTTAGTTATACTGAAATAGTCTGATTTAATTAGTTCTTTATTCATGATTTACTTTTCTTTTTTTAGATGATTGGATTGCTCAAATAAGAAGTTACCCTACTAAGTTCAAAGCTTTGCAGCTCGGGGTTACTTAAGGAGGTTTCAATATCTTTGCTAATATTGGCATTATTTAAATTATCAAGTGTCTCCATCATTTTTTGGGATGTCATGGATTAATCCACCTCTTCAAGTGTTAAGTTGCTTATCTATTAGATTGCGACTGTCTTCCACAACCGTTTAATTGCTGCTTGTGACTATGTTTGGAATTTTTTGTTTAAGAAGTTTATTTAAAAGCTAAAGTTTTCCTGATTTTCTGAGACTGATGTGGATTTCTTAGAGTAAGTTTTCTGAGCGCTAAAAATCATAGTGAACTTTTTCAAGTAACCCTGTTTATACTGCTCTATAATAATTTAATTTAAATTTAAATGACAAGTATATATTTATGAAATTAAAAGATAAAAGGTTGTATTTCTTTTATAAACCTTACATATGTTAAAATTTGAGTTGCCATTCATTTAAAACATAAACAATTTATACGAAAGTTATCTAATAGCTTTTAACGACAAATACTTATATAAGTTATAAAGGAGAATATATAATATATTAACACTTTAGAGGGAGACATTTTATTAAGAAAATTTAAACTTTGGTAATGTTTACAATATAATTTAGCTTTCTATTTTTTTTTAAATCTACATTCACTAAATTATTTTGCTTGTAGCGAAGAAGAAGTGTGTTTATTTTATTGTAGACAGTTCTACTTGTCAAGAAAAATAAGTATGTTATATTGAAGAAGATGATCATGAATACTACTCCTATTATAGACCACCCAGAATAATTTTGCACTGTACTATCGTCAACTATGTTCTAAAACACGAAGCAGTGGTACACCATAATTAGGATAGAAATCTCGTTAAAAATTTCAATCCTATTCTAGCTCACTTCTTTGAAAGGTCGCACATGAATAACATACACGACATGGATTAGTTACTGCAAGATAAGATATAGCAAGTGATAAGTTCCAGAATAGTTAACCATGCATACTGCTACAAGAGCAAAGGAAAGTCTACGAATTTAAAACCACACAATATAATAGAGAGCATTCAAATTCTTTGTGTTTAGTCCTTCATAGAGCTACCCTAAAACTCTCTCCACTCCCTCCTAATTTAATTGGTACTGCATATCCCTTAATATGATTCCTGTGAAAATTGGGAAAATGAAACTCAATACTAAAAAGAAGATCGCCATTCAACAATATATAAGAGAAGTTCAATTAAGTTTTCTATTATCTACAAGAATACATATCTTAAATATATGCTGTATTTATTGCTGATGAAATGGACATTGAATAGTCGTCCATTTCAATCTATAATATTAATGGAGAAATTAAGAATACATATTATATATTGATCAAGGACATTATCGCCAGCTACAAATATCCCTCTAGCAAAAATCTTTAATTAAAAATAAATTAGTTTTAAATTATATTCTAAAGAACATGTATTTAATAAATCGGAACAAAAGCTTGAAGAATAGACTGGTTAGAAATTTAACCACTTTATCAATCCTATGAAAAATTAGAGTTGGTATTTTACCTGTAATGAGCGCTCTGAAAAATTTTGATAATCAAAATAAGAGGGATGAGCCAAATTATCGTCCAAATATATAAATTATTCCATCCAAGATTTTACAGAATCAAAACAAATTACAATTTAACATTTAAGCAGGAATTTCACTATAAATTTGTATTATATATTTTGCCTCTTTATTTAATAGAAGGATTTGTTTAAGAATTAGGATATCATTTTAAGTTGTAAATTTATTGAGTTTGAATGAACAAAGTAGAATTTATATTTAAACTTAAGTTGAGTATCGTAAGAGAGAGTGAAGAAATAATCTTCTGAGAGAAATAGAATTTGAAAGATATCTAGAGCATCAAATCTGGAATTGTAGGGTTCCTCATTTGGAAATTTAAAGAAGTAATTAATCACAGTATCGGAGGGGAGTAAGTTTAACGTTAAACCAAAATTAATATTCGATATTTTTTCTTCTAACATTATTTTTGCATTTACAATCTGAATAAGCATGGAGAAGATAAAGTTCGCATTAGCTGGGAAATTGATGTCTAGTAAAGGCATGTGTATAACTATTTGTAAAGAGTTTATGAACCCCCACAAATACTGCATAGTTGTTGCTCTAAGAAAGGTCAATACACTTTATATTACAAGACAATGTTAGTTCCGAAACTTAAAAACACAATTGTTTATGTTACTTCACTGATCACTTCTCCAATAAAATATAATGGGCAACATTAATTTCCAAATAGGAATGCTTAAAGTTAATTATTAGAGTGATTATTTATTTTACAAACTTAAAAGGGAAAACATAAACATTAAGAAATATTCTCTATTAAAATTATTTGGGGACGGAAGTGCACACACAACCCCACTTTTATAATGAAAATATATGAAAAAAGTCTATTTAGGCAAAATCGTACAAAAATTAAAAAAAAATTTCGAAATTTTAGCTTTAATAATTCCAGGAAGGGCAAAATTTATGATTTCAAATTTTATAAAACGACCTTTTAATTATTTCTGAGCTCTATTTTATTAATGAATCTTAAGTCTTATGCAGATAATAGTGTTAATATTCATGCTAATTATGCTTCGCTCTACAGATTTATAAAGTTATTTAGTTATTTTTTTTACGAATATTTGACAATTTTAACTTGAATATTATGTAAAGAAGAATTTTACATGTTTAATATAATAAATAGCTAAGATTACTATATAAATAATTACATAAAATCACCGCTTCAAACGTATTGATAAACTCTATATCTTACCTTAGAGAATCTTATAATTATTTACACCATTTCTAAGAATAATGATTAGATTTCACAGTTTAAGTAAGTTCTAAAATTATCTATCTATCTATCTATCTATCTATCTATCTATCTATCTATCTATCTATCTATATATCTATCTATCTATCTAGGACTTTTTAAATAGACACCCTCATTATTAATAGCTTAATATATAGTCTTGAAATGATATTTAGTGACTTTCTGTGATTATTCTTAACATCAATAAGTCATGAATATTAAATTCAATAAATAATATTTATAGATTATATCATAAAAATCTGGAATTCGTAAAAATGACACTCTTAGAAAATTTAAAAGCCAGAATCACTTACTTTTTTTAGCATTTTTAGCCGATTTTAATAATAGAGGGTACTATTCTAGACATTTTTTTTATATTAATCAAAACCCCAAAACCCCATAATATGATAAGAAAGTGAAAATAAGTTGTGTATAATTAATTTCTTTTAGTATATTTATAAATTCATGAGCTAAAGGGTGTGTAACCCTAAAACAGGGCAATGGCTCAAAGTCTTCTAGGAAAGAGTTTGACCTTGACGTCTTGTCTCATATTCTCTGAATTTTTATACCTTAAGTGCTTCCTCTATTCAGATAACTGGTGTTAGGTGTTCATAGGTTGCTTAGATTATTACTTGCTTTACTAACTCTTTTCAAAGGTTCTTAGATCACCTGGTCTATTCGTACAATGTCTTGGTGGCGGACATTATATTGCGATCATCTTCACTTTCACACTTATAGTATTCCTCTGGTTTCATATCGCAGTTTCAAGTAATGGATTGAACTATAGACCAAATGTCCACTGCACTGACCGATTGAGCCAAAGTCGGTGTCCCTATGGTACGTAGCCTGCAGTTGCCTATGCACCGATGCTTCCTCAATCGTTTTCATCTTAGTCCTTACAACTCTGGTTGAAGAGTCCATCTATGAACAGTTGGCCCTGACATGGTTTTTAAAATGTTTATCCAATGATGTACCTCTGGCTTTGAGGATCATCTGTGCACGAATCCCACTCATGCCCGAACATAACCATCACTGGCCTCTAACGAGGTCAGTTGAGAATAGCTAGCTAGCTGAACGATGGTAGCTTGAATTTGCGCCTCGTTTTGCTGAAGAATTAACTCTTAGTTGTGATTCTCCCATATTAGGGAAGGCGAATGAGCGATGTAATCATGACGATAAGAACACCTCAGCAAGATGAAGAACGTTACTGTCAAGTTTTCCTGCAACCTCGCTTCTCTCTAACACTGTCAGTTCTGTTCGCGAACTCAAGACCTCTCTCTTCTCTTCTTGATCAGGTCTTCGTAAGGAAGATCTTGGAGCATACTCTTCAGCGAAGAGTGATGGTGTCTCTCGGCTTCGCCAGTTCAGCAAGGTGGAGGTAAGTTTTGAACACACTCCTCCAAGTTACAACTCTCAAGCATGGAGTCTTGCTCTTGAGCTAGCTGAAACTTTACTACCACCATAACACTAAGCATTCTGATTCATGAACTCAATTCCTCTTCTTCTTCTCCTCTGCTTCCTCTTTAGTTGAACCTGGTCAAGGGGTGACTCGATCTTAGCCGTTCCTATAAAGCTGGCACCATCTCTTTAAAAGTTTCTTTTCCTCAAATTACGTAACTCAAGCCGATGTGCTTCTATCTCCCATTGTGATTATCTTGAGGAAAGCAGGAGTGAGAGATGTACTGCTCACAAAGTTATGAGGCAGATAGGCAGACCGTCCACTTTCTAATGCTTCATATAGATCTTAGTTGTCTGAGTGGACTTCTCTTGATTGCGCTTTGGGCTCTGAGGATATATCGACTGTCGTGACATTACTCGCCATTCAAAAGTTTCTTCTCCTCATTGATCTCTGGACAGCAACAAGAGGAGCATCAGGTGCGGTAGTTTAAACGCCCACCGACCCAGCGACTTCTCAAATCTTGGCTTGACATTTAAAGCACAGAGATCTCATGCTCGAGCTTCAAGTTCTGAGAGCTCTCCCTTGCACTTAGTGCACACAGCATGTTGTTTGATTGCTGTTCCAACAATTAGTTTAGTGGTGTGTTTGCTAAGGTTGTACTTGTCTCTTAGCTAGGTTGGTTGCTATCTTAAATTCAAATTTTTAAATTATGAAGAGCCGCCACTTACTTATTATGTCAGCTGTTGCCTAGGGTGCGGACACTCACGTACCAGGAAAGAGAAACATCAGAGTGCAAAAGATGTTTCAGTTATGATAGTTCTTCATCTTTTACTTATGGATATTGGATTAGATAGACTGCCTTCCTGTTATCTCTTATTCTGCGTTTGATTTGCTAAGCGATTTGAAGTTCAAAATACGCAAAAGTTCCGAGTGAAGTTGCTAGCTAACTTCCAAAGTAGTTGGCAACCAGTTAGGTAATGTCGAGCGTCACGAAAGGCTTAAAAATAGCTGCTACTTATTTCAGTGCAACGCGATTGAACTGCTGCTAATTAAGTAGTTGCAGCAACTTCAGTATTGCTACTAATTAGTTTTAGTAAATTAGTATTATTTTATGGAAGCCACCACACTATAAAAAAGGAGGCTCAATCTTCACCAACTTGCCATTCCTGATCTACGCTGTCAGTCTCTAGCTCTATCTATTTCAGCTTGTCATCCTATTAGGAGTACGTAACACTATTAAGATAGGTTAAGACTTTTAGGCTTCGTTGTAGGCCGGATTCTTAGATTCATAGATCCAATAACTTTGATTTTCGAAACTAAGAACAACGAAGTTAACTGCAGCAAGATATGGTGGAAACATCTTGAATGTTAGCCGATTAAGCCCAGGGTGGAGCGCAAAAGAGAAATAGAAAAACCCGGTGGAGCAAACAGGTCAAAGGCGAAGGCAAGGAAGACCTCTACCAGGTACCACTTAGCTAAGTAAGAAGCCTCTCATTTGCTGGTGGCCATAATCAATAATCGTAGTTGTTTTCTCCTTCCAAGACAATGGTATAGGAATTCAAAGATCTCGTTCCTCAAGAGCCCAATTCTTGCTGATTTGAGAAGGAGAGAGCTCTCAAAACAAAGGATGTCAAACGATGATGGGGATAGGTCGCCAAACATATCCTGAGGCATCCCTCCGGTCGAAGAGCGTACCCGCCGGCCCACGATGAACTAATGGATATGGTAGATGACCGATTGCGATGGGAGATCCGGAGGGTTGCTCTATTCCTTTCCTAACAAGGAGAAAAACTCTCAAACAAGTTGCCAGATCGAACGAAAATTCTTCTTTGGCGTACTTGCTACTGTTACGTGCGAATACCTCAAAAGAGAATCAGCCTTGAGATGCACACAGGAAGAGATTCTAAGTAGAAGAGAACGACCCAAAGAGCAAGGAATAGTTATCAGCGACGAATGGTTTGAGCAGCTTCGGAAGTATCCCTACTTCCGCTCTAGTAAGGTTTAGAAGTTTAAACTGGGTAGAGAAACCTGGCACTCGGCATCGACTAATGAAGGAGAGAGCAAAGGGTAGTCAAGGCACGGAAGCAAAATACAAGCCATCGAGGTGAGCAAGCGTCTATCACCATATCCAAACTTAGGGACGACGAGATGCACATACGATGCGGGAGCAGGTTCGAAGATTGAGGAAGCTAGGTCCATCTGGCCCAACAGAAGATAGAAAGGAACTCTTAAGAATCCCTTCTTCCCAGATAACCAAAAGTGACTTAAGTCATCATTAAGTTAAGCTTAAATCCTTTTCCTAAATATTCACTCCACTATCTTTTCTCGCACATAACTTTGTCTTCTCTTCTTCCACTCTCTCACAACTACTCACTATAAATCCTCTGTGTCGATAGCTTAATCATGCATCAAGTGATAGAGCAGCAAGTTCTCTTCTTATAGTGTCCCTAACTAAGTTCCAGTAAACTCAATGCCGTTGAACTCTGGCGTGGTATGGGAACATAAAAACAGGAGTGATGTTCAACTAGCGTATGCCTTCTTCGCGTCCTTTGTTCTGGTACGCTAAGAGGTTTGTCAACGAGCTAAGAACGATCTTCACACGTCTAGTGATCTGTCGCTCTGAGCCTATAAGAGGGACGCCAACCCTACTGCTCTCGCTTTGATAGCCAAAGCAGAGATGAAGGCACTATACCGCTTCATGAAGCCTGAGTTCTTCGCTGATTCCTGCAAGTAACCGGCACTTGGTCAGTATATATTTACTGCTGACCCGTAAACTTCCTATGTTATTCTGTGCTTCTTGTACCACTCTCTATCCACCATGAAGGGCTTTGTGTGTGAACACAGCTTTCAGTCAGCACATATAAACTTCACGCCCTATCCCCGTCTCACACCTGCAGCTCGTGCTACAAGTATATTTCAGATTATGTATATAAAATGGGGACTTGAGTGAAGCTCCTATAAACGCGCATTCACTCGGGATTCACCCAGTTTGTGTGTGCTACGTCCTATATGCCATTCAACGATAGATGTAAATGTTTGCTACAGTCTACGGAGAGATCTTGAGATAAGGAAGACTATCTAATGGAAGATGCTGTCGTCGCGACTGACTCCAAATGAAGTGCTGGCTTTGTGGCGAAGAGTTTGCCCAGGATCAATCAAATAATGTGATGGCAACCATCATTGAAACTTAGAAGTTGCGATTGAGTGAACAGCTGCAACTCCTAACTTTCTCATCTGCAAAGAAACTTTCAAATGCGAGAGTATAGGTGCACGCTTGGCACTCTCAAACATTTTTTGCGATGGAGTTATGCTTTGATGAGAACCTGCTTAGATGCTACTTTACTGATAAGGGTGACTAACAGTCCCATACCTTAGAGTCAAAATGAGAGAGCTGACATAGTGAATGGGATCTATGTAAATGTATTTTTTGCAAAAGTAATTCGCGTTTGACTCGCATTGATATTATAAAGGATTACATAAAGAAGGATTAAAAGTGTATAACACAACTTAATTTGTCAACTTTTCTGTATCCATATTATGGGTTCTTGAATGCGGAAGCGTGAGTATCTTACACTTCCACACGCGTTACCCCCAAATTTTTCAAAGCATAGGTCTATTTTCTTTACTTACGATGTTCTTAATCTCAAATCAGCTTTGTATTAAATGATAATAGTGGTGGTTTATTCTATAGGAACTTTAAAGAATAAAAATGTACCTTGAGATACAATTTTAGGTAACTTAGCACTCGTTGTGTAAAGAAATTTGACTGGCAGATTAGTTTCAGTGCACATGAAATAGCCATTCATCATGATTTTCATTTCAAGCTAGTCTTTAATCTGAAAGTTAGAGATGGAGGCAGGGTCGTCAAAAGTTAACTACACAGTCATGCGTGTAGTGCTAAAACTTAGAATTCTGAATTTAAGGAGAGTCCTGGTCTCTTATATTTGCAAGTTTCGCCTAGATTATTACAATTTGGCTTAGCTGATGAGAGTAAATATTAATACCACGTTATTGAAGTTTTCAAAAGATAATTAAGAAATAAGATTTGGGAACAGCTACTTTCTTTCCGAAGTCTACCGTTACAAAGCCATTGAGACTGATTCTTGTAATTTTAGGAGATAGGTTTGAGTCAAATCTATCAGTAATTACTAGTTGAATTAGGTAACTTTTCAGAGCATTTGCATCCTGCTTTAGAATGAGAGAGTAAAAATCCATCAATATATTAGTCGGAGCAACTGTATTTATTATTCACAAAATGGATTTATTAGCAAATCAAAAATCATTCTTTTAAATTCTCTAGTCATCAATTTATTAAAAAGGGCTCAATAAAGCAAAAAAAAAATATATCATTTAATAAAGACAAATTTTAAAAAGCAAAAGATGAAATTAAAAGAAAATGAGTTATTTTTAATTCATTTATAAGATGAATTTATTAATTCTGTAAATAATTACATCACGATATTTTTAACCATAGGTTTTAAGAGATGAAAGTTAAATAATTTTATTTAAACATTTTAAAAAATAGAGCCAAAGCAAATAGATATGAAGATTGGCAAAAATAATTAGAAATAGAATAATTTAAGAGTTTTATAGGTTTATTTAAAATATAATCGTTTTGATTAAACATTTATTTTTAGTAAGAACTTCAAAATAAATTTTAAGATCCTTAAAACGAAAAACCTCATTATTAAATTAAATATTAATAGTTGATGTGATTTCTTTGAGTCATAGTTTTTAATAATTTTTTGTTAAATTTCCTATTGAATTAAACAATAGTTGATATATTTCCTCTACGCTTGATCTTGTCATATTCTCAAACATCTCAGTGTTATTACCTAATTCATTATAATATTTATGATGAATTATCTTAACAAGTTATTTTTAAGGAAGGTAGTAGCATTTTATAAATTATAAAAGATAATATAAATTTAAAATTATATTTTATGTTATTATTAAATCTATCATGAAATTGATAAAATCTATTTTAGAATTCACATATTTGCAAAAAATTGAGACTTAAAGATGAAACCTTAAAAAGGTTTTTTAATGAAAGTAAATGTCAAAATAGATTCTATAAAGTAAATCAGAAATTAAGAATAAATGTTTCTTTGACACAAGAATATTCGGATAAAATTAATAAATTTGCAATTTAAATCTAACGAGATTCATTATAAAAAATGAAAGTATTCAATTAATTTTATAGCAATAGCTACAAATTTTTAATCATCCTATGTTTAAAAAAAAGAAATTTTAAATTCTAATTATATGTTTGATTCTTGGAATCTTCAATATTTTATTTACTTAAATTCATTTATAAGATTAAGAATTAATTTTTGTAGCATTGTTAAGATACCTTATATAGTAGTCGAGTGTATTAATTTGGTAAACCCATTCTTTGAAAGAGTTTTTCTATATTTATAGATTATTTTCTAATTTAAATTTCAACAGTTTATATGCCTTAATCTTTATCGAAGACTTGACCCGCTGTTGAATTGTCTTAAATATTCTCCAAATTTATATGAATTAAGAAATATAGATATAAACAGTAGGATTAAATAAATTAATTTATTTAAAACTTATCTAAAACAATCTTTAGATAAGCAAATAAATAAAAAGGGTTCAATTTTATGTAAAGTTTTAAGTAAATCAATATAGCTGAGAATTTAATAAAAAATAGAATTAAAATAGATATTATATTAAAATGGAATAAATCAGTGGCAGTTGAAGTGCGTCAGATTTAAATAATAATTACACCATTCGATTTAACATAAAATTTTAAGACCTTTTTATCCTTGTAACTTTTATGTGGGAGCGCTCAGTAAAAAAAATGTATGGAACGCAAGTTATAATAAGAAGATGATGATAAAGAAGAGTGCGTGAGTCACATCTCGTCTCTGAAAAGTGACGAAGATGATTAAAGAAGATTCTCATATTATATTTTGATTGGTTATCGAACAAGCTGCGGATATGGGGATGAATCTGTGATTTCAATTAACACTAAGTTGCGACTCTCTATTTATTAATTTAACAAATCACCGATTTTAATTAAAATTCCAACTATAATACAAAATTTTCTGCTTGGGAAGAAGCCTTAACTATTTCTATGTATAAGTAGTAATCTTGAAAGTAGTAGCTGTAATAAGGGTCAGCCACTCTAATCTATACAACGTGCTTTCCTATAAACTCTGGGCTGTAAGGATAGATTGAAAAACTTCTTATTGTAGGATAAAAAATAAGCAAGATAGTACTGAATTAGCTTTGAGGGAGGCTCACCAACCATTGAGAAAAAAATATTAAGACTGTCAGCACATTAGCAGCATGTCTAAGTTAAATTAAATTAAGAATGTGTGATCCAATTATAGTCCATGGGAAGGATATAAGTGGCTAGCATTCCCACTGCAATTAATAAATTGTAAAGTTCTTGAGGGGTCCATCCATCCAAGGCAGTCGAAAATTTGGATTATTAGGATCCGGAGGAGTTGTTGTTGATGAAGTTGTAGTTGTGGTGGTGGTTTTAGTTGTAGTTGTGGTAGTTTTTGTAGTGGTGGTAGTGGTTGTAGTAGTGGGAGCAGGAGTAGTAGTTGGTGGGGGTGGAGTAGTTGTAGTTGGAGGAAGAGCGGAATCACTGATTAAAAAATAAGAGTTGATAATGGTAATCTTGTTTTAAAAACAAATAAAAAACTAAATAGCTTAACTGTTTTAAGTGAGAAATTTGTAATTGCCTCTCTCGAAGTTTATGTAGTTGCAACCACTTGAAATAGGTAGTAGCCTAAATCTGAACTTCCAGTTTAAATAAGTTATTAAGTTGACTAAATATTGATTTACATGTTCTAGGAGTCGAAAGTTATAAATGCTGGTAAGGTTGATTGAAAAGTTAGGTTATTTAAAAATATTATATCTTGAGAGTAAAGGAGAGAGTATGTTATAGCATTATTACATTCTGACATTTATATATTCAATTCAAATATAAAATATACATAATATACATTAGAATAGCATCATCCAAACTAATTTAGATGTTTGAGTAATATTTATTCCATTTTTATAATATACATTTATGCAATAAAAAGTTTTGATTAGTTGAATATAATAATCAATTAGTATTTTTAATTTTAAGAATAGAAGATATTGAGAGTGTAGTTTTGCTTAATTTCAAAGTATTCTGTGTCTAACTTAAAATAAACTTGAAGTCGCACCAACCGGCTAAAATATATTTTGCTGAATAGATTTGCATTGAGGCTGATTAAACGCTAAATCCTGTGCTATCTACGAAGGCTAAATTAAAGCATTCTAATGAATCTGCAACACTCAATGGACATGGATAATCTCTGAAGAAATTTTTTAAAAATTCCTTAATAATTACTCATTTTGAAATAAAACTTGTATTAAGAAAGCAGACAATATTTATTTTTTATTTCTCCTCAAGTTCTCTACTTTTAAAATAATTCCCTTGTGCAATTTTCCAGGAATAATATTTAATTCGTAAATCATAAAGAGACATGTGCAAGAATTGCATACATTTGTTGAATAAAATGGATGATATTTAATGTTTATTTATTTTTTCAATGAAAATAAGAAGGTAAAACAGAATGTAAGAATTGTGGCTCACAAAAATAAATAACTACAAATTTTCTTAAACTATATTTATAATCACACTTTCCACTCTATAATAAAAGCCAATTTTATCAATTAAACATCACTTTTAGATCTTAGAAATTATTCATAAGTAGATATGAATAAATAACCTGCCCAAATCTTTTAAGTCAAGAGGTAAAAATAAAGTTCTTCTATTATAAAGAAATACCAGTTAAGAGATATTGTTGAAATAGGATTTGAAAAATCTGCCTAGACATCATTAAATGATTCTATTTCGAAACAAGTCTAATAATTATTAACCAAAAGTTTTATAATCATCTATTAACTATTTAATTTAATTTTTAAAGAAAATTTAAGATGCTATCATATTAAAGAACTATCTTTTGCTTTTCTTTCAATGATCATATTTTATTTATATTTAAAAATATTATAAATTTTCTTTAATGAATATTGTAGCTCATAAGGAATCCTTTTTAGTAGGCACTATTTTGAACGAAATAAAAATATGATTTTTATTTATAGAAGAGAAAGAGTCTCTCTTAAAACACATTTATAACAAATTTACATAATGAAAGTAATTCAAAAAAATTATGAAGATTACCTGCATCTCTTATTTTTTCTAAATCAATGCATAAGGAAATATTTAAATTATAAATTTAACTTACAAGTTCAAAGAAAAGGTTAATGTTTTGAAATTCGAGTAACTTATAATTTAATAATTATTATCCCGAAGGGGCATTCACCCTATAAAACTATATTCTAGGAGCAGTTTACTGATGGGAAGAGTATAGAAATCCTTAAAATAAAGAGAAATAAGAGGATTTCAAGGATTATTTTAAGATAAAGAATATAAATAATTTTTTTAAAAACAAAATTAAATCAATTCTTTAATTATAAAAATAAATTCTAAAATTTTTTATTGATATAATTTAACTATTAAATTTGAACGAAGTAGTCAGTCCCTAAAAGATTGAAAGATTTGGTGTATCCTGTGAAGTAGACCTCACTTGCACTGAAGAATAATGCACTCGTGACTTCAATCTAATCTTTTGACATCTACATTTACGAAATCAAACCTATTTTATCAAGAGACATTTTTAGCATTTGTTTTATATGAGATATAAATATACTTGATTGTTAAAGTATTTAAAAAAGTTACCTCAATTTAATTAGATAATTAAATTTTAAGATAGAACTTATTTTGAAAATCTGCACTAAAATAAAAAACTAGGCATATATCTTAACGATATATTGTTTGTATATGTATTCCAATAAGGAATAAATATAATTTATTTTAAAGAGTATCTAAAACATATCATCTCTTCTCAGTAGTTAAGTTATAATTTAAAAATTAAGTAGGCTATTAATTTTATGAGTTATATAAACTTTTTTTAATTTTTTAAATTAGTTGATTACAATTAAGAGTATTTTGGTTTGAATGACTTTGATAGATGAGCTTTAATAAAATAAAAGAGTTGTCAAAGTTGAAATTGACGAGAGAAAACTAATATGGCTGACTTTCGGACTTATATGTTATATACACCTAAGAGCTAGAAAAATATTTCACCTCTTGACAGTTCCCATAATTAGAATAAAATAAAATTATCTGTAGGAAAGTAATAACTGTTTATAAGCTAGCCTGAGGTTAAGGACATACGAAAAACTGTTTTAGCATAAGTCCACCCAATCGCACAAGTCACAAATTTCTAATCGTCTAAGTTGATTAAAATTCAAATCAATCAAATTAAAATATATTCAGATTATAATCTATTAAATTTGAATAAGCAAGATTAATAATATAAATGAAATCGAAATATTAATAGTCTCAACCATTAATAAAAGTGATTAAATACTATATCTAAAATATTCGAGATAGTATTAAAGCATCTTATGTAATTATGTACTAGTTTTTTTAGTCCTTTGTTTGCATTCTATTGAAACATCTTCAGGGTTATATAATAAATTTATAAATTATTTCTTAAGACCAAGGTTAGAATGAGTAGGAGTTTATTTCTAAGTTTTTTCACTCATTAAAATTAAAATTTATTTGAATGTTATAAGAACATTAAAATCAATCTAAATAGATTTCATTTTTTAATTCATGATTTTTATAATAATATTATTAATAATAGTAACCGTAATCCATCGATAATCATATTCTATTTCATTCTTTATGGAGGGAAAATTTTTGACTTATATCTCAAATTATATTTTATTTATTTAAACATTATAATTAAAAAATATGCTTATTAAAAACAAATAAAAAATAATTGATGTCAACAGCATTTAGATTATATTAGAATCCATATGGAGAATCAAAATTGATCCCTTAAATCCAAATAGAAAATAAATTCTTAATAGGTGAAAGGAGAGAAGCACCACTGTTGAAATTTCTATCTAAATTGTATGCCTATATTAAAGTTGAGTATTCAATTATTATTCATTATTTATTCTCATATTAAAGTACTGCGCGAGCAAGATGACAGTTATTTTTTCCTCCTCTTTATTTTTGAATGTGAATCAACATTTAAAGTTTGGTTATTTTACAAAGTAATTCCTATCACTCTCTATTTAAGTATTGATATGATTTATCAATTTTTCATTAATAGTTGCATGTTAATTTTGTTGCTTAAATCTCAGATCTGACTCGTACTTAAAGCTTTAAGAATATAGGCTATAATCTTACTTCTCCATAAAGTGTCAAATATCGAGGTTTAAACTCCTATATCTTAAATCAACTTTACTTTATAGGTAAAAATTAATTCCTTGCTCAATAATTTCTCTGCTCTATCTAAAAATGTTATTACTTTTCCATATAGAAATAATATTTTATTTAATTTATACTCCTGGATGATACCTATATGTGTTTTGATTTTAAACATAGCCCACTCCCAAATAGTAGTAGTTTTAATATGCAATACCAAATAGCCAAGATCTGTCATTGCCGAATGTTCGTGCTCCTAACTCTAAAAATATAATAAAAAACTCAAATAAAATTACTACTTTAATTAAGACTTAATTCTAGGCTTTATATATGGAAAGAAGAATATAATGCAAAAGAAGATTAGAAATTTAGAAAATTAAATTAATGAAGTCAAAATTTTACAATTTATATAAACCAAATATTTTGAATTATAATTTATTAATAAGTAAGCTCTGCAGTGTATGGATCATAATTAAAAATTTAATATATGATAATATCACTGGAAGCTTATTAAATAAATGATTAAGGTTTAAATTATTAAATAGATTTTAAGGCGGCAATTATAGAGAATTTAATCGAAATAATCATTCTACCATTTTATTATGAATAAAACTCGATTGAATTTATATCCTTACAGCTTTTGAGTGGGAGTATTCAATCCTAAGTTAGAACTAAGTAAATAATTTTCAAGTAGAAATAGGTTAGTTTTGTTAATTCCATCATGTTTCAATTTTAGATTTATTTTTGCAACCAATCATCGATTTTAATTGAATTCTTTACTATAAATTAAAAATAAAATGGATCTGTTACGAGAAGAGTCAAATAAAATATAATTAATGAATAAAAACAATTATTATTTATAAGAGTAAATATTATATGGAAAGATTTTGAAAATTTGATTCATTTTTAAGCCTATATCTCAGAATATAAAGTGCTTTTAATCCTCTTCTAAAGATTATGTTGCTTCATTCAAATGGATTCTTAACCATACTTCTTCCCCAGAGACATAAATTCTTGGCCTTCTTTATTTTCCCTCCTTAATGTATCTGAGGTTCCTCACGCAGTTTTAAAGATAGAATGATCTTAAAATTGTAAACTCCATCCTAAAATGTTTAATTAATTTTTCTTTTATATAATTTAACATCCCCAGAACTTAATGTATTAAATCAGAGTCATAAGAAGAATAACGAATTATTACTACCTAATTTATATATACCTATAGCATATTTAACTGCCTAATAAATTTTTTAGCTTCATATTTATTACTTTATTGAGCATGTAAAATAAATTAATTAATAATCTAAATAACTTAATTTATTAGAGTCTGGAAGCCTCCTGCTTGGTAAAGAGAAAAATATTAAGAGCTACCAATCCCTAGTTAGGTTAAACGAAAATTTCGCTAGTGTATCCATTTTTCAATTTAGGACTTATTATTAAAATTATTTTTCAAATTTTAATTACTTTAATTCGATTTTAGTTAATGAAATCATTTGTGTATTTCTTTCTAAACCTGTGTTTGAGCTCAACTACAAGTAATAAATATTTAATAGCTTGCATATGGGCAGTCTACAGCAACCACCAAATAATCATCTTTATTGTCCATTCACCAAATAATAAAACCAAAGATATTTATTACATTTTTAGAAAAGTTATAGAATATTAATTTCACTTAAAACTATTGTTCCTCTGGCCATAGCTTTGATCACTTAAGTATTTTGGGAGCCCGTAAAAGCTTTTTACCAAACTATAGCTCCTGTTTTGTCAACTTTAAGAACGAATGGATAGGGGTTGCTGGAAGTGGCAAAGGGGTTTACTGTTGGATCTGATGTTTAGCCCGCAATATAAATATACCCTGCAGAATCAAATACTGCAGTGTTAAAATTCAAATCCCCATTAGGACCTCCATAGATACGAGGAAGCGCTTAGTCAAGACACACTCCCTCAGCTCCTTCTATCCTCAAAAATATTTATACGTTTTAATATTAGGATAAGTAGTGTGAGGAGAAGTTTTCGCATTTCGGACTTGGATATAAAATACAAAAGTTAATAAAATTCTTTTCAACACAAAACTTTTTGTAACTTTTATTAATTTTTAAAAACATATAAAACTTGATTTAAATATGAAAATAAAATTAATTGAATATATTTACATTTGATAAAATGATATGGGTTATTTCGTAGAAGTTATATAGGAAATTAATGCTGAACTGAAATTTCTAAATTACATAATGATTTATAAATTAACTAGCAAGCACACTATCCATTTATTAATATTATTAATGTGAGTGTTTAATAACTACAATAAGCCTTCATTTCTATATTTATAACTCTTTGTAAATTCTATACTTTAAATCAAATTTTATTGTTATCGAAAAATATTCAAAAAAAACTATGTATAAAGAAAAATAAAGTTCTTTAAGAGGTTCTCATTGCACAATTTTAGGCTTTCCATTTATAGGAAGCAAGATTTTAAAATTCTTAAATTAAATACGAAATAAAATGGTATAGTATGTAATATTAATTTAAGATGCCCTACTATAAATACATATATTTTTGTAAAGATTTTTATTTTATTTTAATATATTAAAAATTAATTATGATTTATCTGCCCTGCTATTTAATTTTTAAGCTTATGGATAAAATTAATAAACGAAAATTTATAAGGAAAAGTTAATAGAATTTTGCTTTTCAAACATCTTCAAGAACCAAAAGCTCCCTTCCAGTATAAAGATCTGGTTCGCTCTATATGTTCAATTTATTAAAGGAGATTAATTAAAAAACTAAAGATAATAAATTTAATTTACAACATTTGCACGTATTTTTTATAATTTAATTCGAATACTAAAATGTTTAAAATCTCATTCGAATCTTAACAATTCAAACTCTAGTTATTAAAATTATTAAAATTAATACTCTAATTGTATTAAATATCTTATCCAAATTTAATTAAGATTTGCTAATATCTTCTTAATCTATAAACTTAAAATAGCAACTTTATTTAAAGTAAATATAAATTAAATAAACTAAGCTCAATTACTTACTTTAAAATTAAGAAGATTTTGCAAATATAAAAAATTTGAATCGCAGTATTTTTTTTAAAAAAGATTAATTAAAAGAGGAAAATATAAGGTTTATCCTATGGTTATAGTCTAATAATTTTCAATGATTTTTTTCTTTTGGACTGATTTCTTTTATGTAACTCCATCTGCTGTGTATCTTTCTCAGTTTTAATATCTTGGTATATATCTTAATGATAAACTGTGTGCCTGTTTTTATTGTAGGCAAAAATGTGCCAAAATTTGAGAATTCTTCCTTTCTTGTACAGTTTAAACAAAACTATGTATCTTCTGATCAGCAAGTAAAGACTTTTGAAAACAACTTAAAAGATATAATACTTATAATTATTTGGTATTAAATTATTGGAAAATCTTTGAATCACTTAAAATAAGAGTTAAAATGGGATAGGAGTATTGGTGAGGATCATTTTAATCACAAAAAAAATAAAGTGATAACTTAGAAAGTGAAATAAAATTTTGAAGGCGAAATACATCATGATTATAAGATTGATGAGTATTTGGAAGAATAGAACTACTATAATAGAATAGCCACCAGCGTATTGTATTGCATCGTCTTCCACAAAGTCAAAGAAGATAAAGAAGTGATACACTATTCCTAGAATGCAAATTTCGTTAAAACCTCCATCTTGTTCATCAAAGAGTCTTCAAAGGGAAAAACTGAAAGCACATATATCACGTGGATCAGCTATTGAAGCATCAAATACATCAGATGAAGAGCTCCATTCAAATCAGCCAAGAAAACTGCTGTTAGCACAAACAGCAGTCTTCTCATTAGGAACCAGACTGGGTACACAAGACTGTAAGGCTTTTCCACATTAATTTCATCATAGAAAGAACCAGTAACTGACTCAACGTGCTCTAATTTTAACTCTGACCTGAAAACTCTAATCACAAAGTAAGTCAGTAAAGGAAGCAGAAGAGTGATCACGATAAACACTATGCTCATAATAGATGTCGCAATCATTGTCATGTCGTTGAATCCAATCTATAAAGTGTTATTGAAACTATCTCATTACATTCAGCAAGTTAACAAAACCCATCAGAGTGAATTATTTTTGTGTTTTTATCATAAATTAAATTTATTGAATTCTAAAAACCCTTCGATGAAGAATCGAATGATGCCGTTGAAAAAGAGAAGACTTGCCAAAAGCTTTTATACTTTACTCAATTTAATAATTTAATCTATTGGTGCATCGACTCATGAAATTTATAAGAATAGCGATAGGAATGAGTGCTAGGAAAATCCAAAGGTAAAAATTTTAAGATCCAAGTCCTTATATAAGATACTTGGAAGAATATCGTTAGAGAGTTAGGTTAGAATAATAGCCTTATTTTTGCTTTAAAGATATCTAAAGAATCGAATCTTTCATTGTAAGGAATACTGTCGGGAAAATTAAACTTTAAAACAAGAAAATGTAATAAATCTGTAATAAAAAATCCTTAATTAAAAATAGTAAATATAATCCTGACAACTTTCAATATAATTTCAGACCAATATTTGTCCACTTATATTTATTTAATTATAATTTTTTTAATCAAAGATAGCTTGGAGAGCGTCATCGGAAGGAAACAAGTCAAGGGTGACGATCTGGATTAGCATGGAGAAAATGAAGTTGGCATTTGATGGCATGTTAATGTCTAGTAGGGGCATATGGATCACCATTTGCAAAGAGTTTATCAGACCCCACAAATACTACATCGTAGTAGCCCTATATTGCAATCCATAAATTAAAAATTAATTTACCGCCTAATTATAATATTCAATTTCTTTGTAAAGGAAAGAATAAACTAATTTATTAAAAAATAATCGAATTATTCTTATACCTATTATATCACGGTTAAACTGAAATTAGTGTTCTTTTAGTAAATTACATGAGTATGTTTGTGCCCATATTGATAATAACTAATGTATTCATGGTTTATACAACTTCAGGTGCTGCATCCAAAATAGGAGCTAAAGAAATTAATAATCTCATCATGAAATTACATTCTCTGGCTTGCTTTGGTATTTAAAATGTAGTAGTATACATGAACAAAATTATTTAAATTAAACTTGACTGGTAAATTTTTGTCTACGCTCATGAAGTACCCATTCATGTATATTTGCATTTGCAATATGTCTTTCGTCTAAACATTAAAGCTTAAAACAGCAAAACGATTGATATAAATCCTTTTGTTAGTTTGTGGACTGAAACTTACCTATGATTTAGAGATTGAAGAGGAGTCGTTGAAATAAATCTGGACAACCATTCTTTTTTGGGTAAAGCTAGTTATCTTGAATTTTTATGTGGTAGTCTTAAAATAAATTAGAAGCGAGTGCTCTCTTTTAAGAAGATTGTAGTCCTTGCTTCTTGAGTATGAAGGAGAGAATAAAAGTTAGAAAATATTTTTATTGAGAACTGCATCGTTGAATGCAGAGTATGATCTGGGCACTATAACTGACTTTCCAAACTCTATAGTTACTATTCCTAGTTAGGATATTCTTTACATACTAGGCCTTAGGTCACTGTCAAAGGCGTTTGTAATAACCAATTTGATTATTTTGCTTTTGAGTGCTGTAGCATTATTCTTTATCACTAAATCTTGGAATTAGTCTAGCATGTCGCCAGTCACTACTGTTGTATTCTCTTATGAATATAGTTAAGAAAGCATTTTTAAATTATTTTGCAATCAATAACTAGATCTATCACTTAATTAGCAATGGTCTGGTTGAAGGTATCTGGTGGAATAGAGTTTTAGGTTTATGTATCTGTAGTTTTGTTAAAATTAATGATTTAAATTTATAAAATAAAGTATTTATTCGGATAATAGGAATTTGAACAAGCGCATTAAAAGCAAAAGATTTATAATAAGCGCATTGAGATACTGGACATAATTATCAATACTTGCTATTCTATAGTCGTTGCCAGCTTGGATCTGAGTGTTAATAGGAGCTGTTGATACAGTTAATGGCAACACATTCATTGATAATCAATCACAAATTAATTTAAAAGTTATTCTAATTGATTGACAAAGAATATTTCCATGTAAGAAAGCTGAGAATAATATCCGTCCACTAATAAAACTTAAACTGCATGAGGACCCACCAAAGATGCATCCATCGGATAGAAGGTAAAAGAATTGAACATGGGAAAGAACTGAATGAATTTAGATTCTAGGCCTCCTATTATGTTGACTGAAACGTAGTTAGGATTGCCATTGGGATTAACACTGTCTGGCAATCTATAGGTAGCAAACATCCCTACTACTAATGTAAAGTTCATCAATTATTGAGTGAAATAAGGTGGTTTTAGAGGTGGAGGTGTAGTGGTTGTTGATGTAGTTGTTGTAGTTGTAGTACTCGAAGTTGTACTCGTTGTTTTAGTTGTGGAAGTACTTGAAGTAGTAGCCGTAGTTGAAGTGGTTGTTGAAGTAGTGGGTGCAGTTGTAATTGTTGGAGAGATGGTGGAAGATTAAGTCGAAGTTAATTGGGATGTTGTTGGGGAGGGAGTAGTCGGGTCAGTAGAAGAAGCCGATGGGAAAGGGGTTGTAGAAGATGAAGTAGAATCAGTTGTTGTGGATGAAGAAGAGGTTGAAGTAGTTGTGGTTGATGTTTCTGTGGTAGTTTCTGAGGTTGATGAAGTAGTTGTTGATTCTGGAGTAGGAGTGGCTAATGTGTCAGTACTAGGAGTTATTAAACTTTCGGTAGCAATTAATGGAGTTGTCGAAGATGTTTAAGTAGTAGCGGACGGTGAGGGGGTCGTAGTAGATGAGCTAGATGTATAGGAAGTAGTGGTTTCAGTGATTGTGCTTGATGAACTGGTCGAAGTGGGCTCAGGAGTTGTTGTTTCAGTTGTAGATGGGAGTCAAATCTCAAAAATAAAATATTATAAATCAAAATTATTATTTTTATAAATTCAGATTTGTGACAAATAATTTAAGTTCCTCGTGAACAATTATCTTGAAAGATTTATATTAAAAAATTAAATTTATCACTATCATTAAAAATTAAAAGAATGCAAAAAATATTTGTTTCTATTGAAAATCTCTTGCATCGAAAGCTAAAATAAAAAACTGCTTTAAGCGATGCTTTTTTAGTAAGCGCTTCTCAAATAATTAGAACCAATTTTATGGATTCCCTATCATAAATTATATTAAAATAAGGCAAAACTATTTAATCGATACAAAACATAAAATTTTTAACCATTCCATCTCCAAGAAATTAAAAATAAAAAGAAGGATAAATAGCTAACTATGTCAGATTATATTTCTAAATCATCTGCAGTTATCTAAAATAGTTTCAAATTAATTTACATAATTAGAAAAGCATTTATTTTTCTATCATTCAAGCTGAAAAATAATCCAATTCTATTTTTTTTTAAATTATGTAAAGAAACTTGCTTTTAAAATTGCAAATTACAAAGACTAATACTCTAATTAATTGGATAACTTTGATAGCTAAGAAATCCTTAAATTTATGAAATTGAGAGAAAAAAAGAGCAAGCTAAAATTATTAATTTAAACAATCAATTTCATATTGCATGAATGAATTCCACATATAAATTAAAAATTTAAGGATAGTGTTGTGGATGTTGAAGAGATTGTCGTTTCCGATGGAGCAGATGTTGTTGTCGTCGTGGAAATAATAGTAGTGGTAGATGCATCAGTAGTGGATGAGGATTATGTTGTAGGTGATGTTGATGTTGTCGATGATAGTATTGTTGTTGTCGGTGATGGAGTTGTCGTAGTCGATGATGCTGTTGTCGGTGATGGTGTTAATGTTGTTGTTATTGTCATTGTGGTAGTAGACGATGTAGTCGAGGCTGTTGTTGAAGTTTAAGTCGTTGTAATTTATAGTGGGGTAGTAGTGGAAGCAGAGGGCGTAGTGGTAGAGGAGGAAGTTGTTGTTGACGAAGTTGTTGAACTCGTAACTATTGTCGTGGTTGAAGTTGATGTTGTAGGAGCTGGAGTTGTTGTCGTTGAGATGATTGTAGTAGTTGAGGCCTTTGTAGTAGTTGGCTATGTGGAAGAAGATGTAGAAATGGTGGATGACATAGTTGTTGAAACTGTTGTAGCTGTTGGTGTTGGAGTAGCTGTAGTTGTACCGGTAGTAGTCTATGTAGTAACTTTAGTTGTAGTGGGAGAAGCAGTCGTGGTTGATGTTGATATTGTAGTTGTTGATGTGGTTGTCGTAGATGTTGGTGCAGCTGTTGTGATCGTAGTAAAAGAGGTAGTTGATACGGCAGTGGTAGTGGCTTTAGTAGTGGTTGACGCGGTAGTTGTGCTAGGAGTAGTTGTTGCTATTATTGTTGTAGATGGTGCAGGTGTTGTACTTGTAGACTTGGTCGTGGTTGATGTTGATGAGGTGCTAGCTGTAGTAGATGTAGATATGGTTGAAGTGCTTGTTGCTACAGTTGTAGGAGCAGGGGTGGTTGTAGCGGCTTTTGTGGTTGTTGAAGTGGTTGTGGTGCTTGTTGTAATTGCAGTGGTTGTTGGAGCGAGAGTAGTTGTGGCTGGTTTAGTAGTTGTCGAAGTGGTGGTAGTGGATGTGGTTATAGTGGTAGTTGTTGGTGCAGGTGTAGTGGTTGGAGCCTTTGTGGTTGTCGCAGTGGTTGTGGTGCTGGTAGTCGTTGTAGTTGTTGTTGGAGCAAGGGTAGTTGTGGCTGCTTTAGTAGTT
The DNA here is from genome assembly GCA_027382625.1 of Tetmemena sp. SeJ-2015. NCBI lineage: Eukaryota > Ciliophora > Spirotrichea > Sporadotrichida > Oxytrichidae > Tetmemena > Tetmemena sp. SeJ-2015. The sequence continues at coordinate 29,245 of JAJKFJ010022581.1, forward strand.
GTTGATGTGGTTGTAGTGGTTGTTGTAGTGGTGGTGGGCGCGGGAGTAGTTGTTGTAGCCTTTGTAGTTGTTGATGTGGTAGTGGTTGTGGTAGTAGTTGTGGGTGCTAGCGTAGTAGTGGTAGCTTTTGTGGTTGTTGGAGCAGGAGTAGTTGTAGTGGTGGTCGTTGTGGTTGTCTTGGTTGTAGTACTGGTTGTCGTGGTGGTTGTTGTGGTTGTGGTAGTTGTTGTGGTGGCTAAATTGGGAACTTAAATAGAAACAATAGATAGCGAGAAGAAGACATCTTTGGCCAAGTAGAGATTGGTTTGTTATTGTGAAGTAATTTTGAACTAAAAGTAGGCATTTGTCTTCTAGTCTGTTAAATAAATATAAGTTGGTTAGAATAGAATGGCTCTGGTGGCACTATTGAATGTGGTAAATGAAGGAAGAGTGGTTGAGTAGGTGGAGTTATCAGAGGCATAGTACAAAGTGTAGACTACTGTGGTTAAGCATGGTGAAATAAATTTATGTTGAAACTATTAAAGGGCCTCTCCAAAATTTTTAAATAGTTAGGCTTGGATTCAATGTTAAGTTCAGGGTATAATTCTGCTATGGCAGCACGGAATTTTAAATTTCATTTTAAAAACAATCTAAATTTAATAAATATTAAGTGTCTATCTAAATAAAAAAATTTTGGGTTAGCATTAAAATATTAGAACTCGATCAGAAAAATAAATTCTATTAAGTCATATGAAGTTCCAAACAAAAATACGAATTATACTTTCTAATAAAAATATTGTAAATAAGTTGCAGATGCATTTAAATTTAATTATTGATCAATCTTCAATTTAGCAGCTTCTCTAAAAACTCAATTACAAATTGAATTTTAATAATATATGGATTTATTTAAAGGAATCAGTGGTCATCTTAAAAGGACACCATGAGGTTGAGACATCAATATCTAATGAATAGGTAATGGTCGCTACTGTGAATCCTGTGCTGTCTACATTTCCAAAGCTCCAGCAATTCCCGACGAAAGTGCCTGTAATTGGGTTTGGACAATCATTGAAAATGGCTGCTTAATATAATTGGTTTTAAATTACAGTATTGTAATTTTTATTTCTAAGCAAAGGCTAGCGAGAGAAATACCATTTATTGAGTCAATTTAAATCAAACTAAATATATCAAAGATGATAGTTACTATATAAAAGGATAATTAAAGCTTTGAAAAAGAGAGAGAGAGAGTGAGTGAAAATTTTTGACTATATAGAGCAGTGGTAAATTTAGTGTGAGGATAGTCTCCTTCTGAATGCTGTAAATAGAGTGTTCTTCTAGAGCATTATGCTGATTTAATTCTGAGTTTTCAAACAAAGATAAGTTTCTGTTTATAATGGCTGTCTTTCTTATCAGGACTCTTGTCTCCTCAGTTTGTTACTATAAATTTTATTAAATTTAACTAGTTTTAGTTGATGCGGTTGTAGTTGAAGATATAGAGAGAGGCATTTAATTTAAGAATTAATTAAATTCTACCAGAAATCATACGCGCTAAATAATCCACTATAATAAAATTGATGCTGAAACAGAAACAAGAGAGTTTCTGCCTGTTTCTGTAATAGTTTGCGCTGCTATTGATGTAATTGGGAAGCAAGTATAGCTATCTTTATAGCTCATTATAAATCCTTTTTGATAATAGCCCCTTAAATTATAAATAATATTTAAATAAAATGGATATTCTTCAATAAAAAAACTCAATTATTTTAACTCCTTGGCAAATAGCGCTTACCATTTAAGAGGTATGAATAAGTAATGCCTGCGAAAAATATATCCTCCACTGACTAAGAGAACAAAACAGACTAAAGAGTTGAATAATCTATAGTAAAGACAACTCAGCTTTAATTATTTAAACTATAATTATTTATACAAAATTAAAGTGAATTTAAAATCATGCTAAAATTAAACTAAGATGAAAAGTAAACTGAATTTGTGCTGTGTGAATTTTAATTTAACTTCTCATATCAATTTTTATTACTGATAATATTTGTTAAAAAATATTTATTTAAAAAGCTTTTTTAACTAATTTTTATTTTCTGATTAGACATAATTTAAAGATTTCATATTCTATAAAAAATAAAATATTTAAATTATCAGTTTCTCAATCAATTAACCTTTATATTTACTCTTGTATAAGTAAAATTAAATAAAAATAGAAGTAATAAGTTTTATATTACATTTTATGAAAATAAATGAGCCTAGAATTGTCATAGTGTTATCCAAAAATATAATTATTTTATTTCCACGAAGTTAACCAGTGCGAGTCGATGAATTTATGGAGCCTATAGGGATATTAAATATTAAAAATTCTATTTAATGTATCTATTGGATTTTGAGAAGAAATATTTTGATAAATCATTTTTGTTGTTGAAAAAACTATGATTAAATAAAGAAAAGAATATTATTTTTAAGATAATTGTAGATTCTCAAATAAGTTTAATGTATTTTTTATATAATTGAATTTGTTACCTCTTATCATTATTTAAATAAATAAATTTATCTGGACACTCAAAGAAGAGTATAATAAAAGAAGGATGAACTAAATACAACAGTAAATACAAATCTTGAAAAAATATTTGATAAAATATTTCAGCAATACCAATTAAAACTACATAAGTTATAAATTAACAACATTACGAATAAAAAATAAAATATGAAAGACATTTCATGTCAATAAATTCCCATTATTTTTATGACTCTAACAATTTAAAGCTAATTTCTAAATTTTCTAATTTGAAGATTTTTTAATGTAAGAATTTCCATTCTAAAAAGAATAAATATTTCTGAATGAACTTATATTAATATAAAATTGTAGATATTATATTACTTAAATTAAAAAAATAATTTTATTGTAGATTTGAATGCAACATAATTTATAGCATAACCGTAGGTCTTGATTTATATAAATAATTACAAACTTTCCAATAAATTAATAAAAGATACTAATGCTTTATCAATAAAATATATATTAACAAGAAAACATATTTATATTATTGGGTCTTTTAGTTCTATAATCTTTTTATTTTTTAACTCTAAAATGTCTTTCTATTAAAATGAAGAACTATATGTTCATTTGTTCTACACTTATTTTTTAAATTTAGACAGGATAATTTTAGATTATATTGATTAATTATTGATTCCCCAGCACTCGCCATAATTATTTATTTTAATCAGCGTAGTTATACTTGTAGCCTACCTAGACACCGCCAGTCGACATACTCATCCAGTAAATAACTCTAGTGGTAACTTCCACAAATCCTGCTGTGCAAGCCATTAGATAAAGAGGCGAAGAGCTTATGCTTATAATTCTTTTTATAAATTAACACTAAATTTCTTAAATATTGCAAAAGATAAATAAGTGATGCCGCAAATTTTTTCCTTCATGATATTAAATATTTAGCTACTTTATAGTTTCTTTTTTGTTTTAAAGTAATGCAAATTTAATGATGGGATTGCTTTAAAACTTTTCATTAAAAAAATAATTATAGAATAATTGCTTACAGCTTTGATAACGTGTTACCCATTTTGTGGGTACGCCTCTGAATCTATGCTCTTAAACCACTAAGTAAAAATAAAGATAGTAGCGAAGTTAGTATACTTGGTAGACAGGATAGTAGAAATATTATAATACATCACAGATTTAAATTATTATTTAGCCACACCAAAAATAATTATAGATCTTAATGGAAATAAAAGGTATTTATTATTAAAAATTCACTAATAAAACGTAAGTTTAATAGATATTTGAAACTATTAAAACATATCCTTACTATTTTTATTAATAATGAATGAATGGTAATTTTTGTATAAATTTTTCCCCGCATTTTTAAAATTACAAAGTAAAAGAAAAAAGAAAAATGGGGGAAATAATCTTTAAAATAAACAAAAAAGGAAAAATTTCATTAAAAGTTTTAACAAAAAATTTCCTAAAAAAGTTTAAACTAAATAAAAAGATTTTTAAAAAAATTAAAACAGATTAATGATATAATAAATTTAAACACTTAGATACCAAAAATATAAATTTTTTTTTTTACAGCTGGAGAAAATGTTCCTGCAGCGTTGAGCACTTATCCTCCAAGCACAAACATGTTGCTAACATAATCTGCGCAATACATTTGCGCAAGAGTAATGTTATAATATAGGATTGAGTTTTAATATAAATGAAAAATATGCTTATTCATAATCAGAAACGAAAAGTATAGTATTCTGTTATAATTTTATTACTGTCTATAATATTTAGCATGAATCTCTATGCATTCATTGATGTGTCGAATATATTTTCTTATTAATATTATTTTTTTTTAAATTCTGAGGATTTAGATTTTATGCAAAAAATATTTATTTTACTTCATGGATTTCTAAGAAGTTATTGTTCAAAATTCATTAATTTAAAAAATTTAAAATTTTAAGAAAAATGATTTTGTATTTAAAAAACTAATTAACCAATTTAAATTAAATTTATTTTTTTTTTGGAAAAATCTGATAAATTTTATACTATATCTAGAAGCTAACTTTAAAATTATATTAAACTCGTCTGCGTTAGAATTCACTCTTATTTATTTATAAATCCATGATGAAGAGAATCTAACAAAAAATGTATGTTTATAATTAAAATTAAATTAATTTATTAAACTTTTTCTTTATAAATATATTTAATTATGAATCTGATACTGTGAATTCCTTGTAAATAAATAATAATAAGTATTGAGACTGATAAAGTTTTTGCCTTCAACAGCTAGAAAATCGGTGCCTACATTGAAAGTAGCAGGAGATATTGTCAAAATAACTCATTTAATAAATCTTAAATTTTCTCAAAAATTGTACAATGACATCAGTTAACAACAATTTTTGTCTTAACATTCATTTAAAAGTAACAAGATTATTTAGTTCAAGAATAATTTAATTTTTTTTTAAATATAGAAAAATCAATATAAAATTAATTTTTTGAATTAAATTTTATTAATTTTTGACACATTTTAAGAATTAAATCTTTTAAAAAAGGTTAAGAGAGTTTAAAAATAATTTTGAAAATAAAATATTAAGAATATAAGTTAGGCTGTATTAATTAAGTCTCCTGTGAGTGAGTTGAGGAAGACATAATATTTATTTAAATATGTTGCTGAAATAGAATTAACCACAAGATAATTAGCATTTGGGCTTTTAAAAAAAAAATAACCCTCCTAAAAATAAAAAAAATTATTATCCTTTAATTTTCCTAAATTTAAATTATTAATTGAATCTTTAATTATTTGGGTTTCACCTTTAGTTTTTAAAATGGAAGCATTTATTAACCCAGAGATTGAGAAAACTTACAGCTACTGCTCCTCATGGTCGTAGTCTCTTAAATACATCATGGACTCAACAGAGATTTTTTTAAGAGCACGTGACACTCTTCATTTGAGACCAATCATGGAAGATTAATACACTCGAGAGTTTTTCAGTGATAGAAAGATGGCTTGCGCAAAGAAGTATCTCGCAATTGAAATGGCATTTTAGAAAGCAGTTCTGGCAGCCTAGAAACGCAGAATTGGAGTCTAATATATCCAATACTACTTCATCAGATGCAAGATGCTGAAAACTTTCTTGATGGGCGTTGATTATAGAGCTTCTAAATCATTTGAAGCCAATCGAACGCAGGAGGATATCACTAGCCTTAGTAGATTAAAAGGCCAGTAGTAAACATTCTACAGTTGTAAGTTCATGATTTTACTTTGGAGAATTCTAAGGTGCTAATTTGCGAGATCAATGATGCGAATCTGTGAGGTGATTGGTGCGGAATGGCGCGGTTAAAATTTCTAATATAATTTTTGAGGTACAGAGTAGGATAAGTATGGAAAGTAAGATCAGCTTTAATGTCAGTAATGCAGTACCTTCAGAATGCTATTAAATGCGTGAGAGACATAAAAGTTGAGAGCTAGAATCAGAATTGCTGCAAGGGAAAGGATAATAAGAAAGAATTATGGTTTGTACTTTGGGTATCCAAAATATAACACTACAGTAGAAAATAGTTCTAGCACTTGAGAGAGTCAAGAGGTGAACTAGTTATTCTGTAATTTATGTTCAGAGAGCTTTATCTAAAATCACATATTAAGCTATCTAACCCCAATTACAGATAGGACTTATATTCGCCTGTTATCTTAGAGAAAAATCAATTCACGAAAAAGTATTCGTATTCATCTTATATAAAATCTGGTTGAGATTGCTAATTTGATGGACGAGATATTTTTGTTTGTGCTGACAAGAGTTTTTTACCATTCTACAGCTAAGAGACTGTTGAGTTTCATGGCTATAGGATATCGAAATTCATATGTAGCTTGAGAATTTATTGCTGCGTCTGAGGTAGCAGCAGCTATAAAGTATGATGAATTCACCACTTTTGTTTGCATAAGTAAAAAGTGTACATTTAAATTTACATTCATCTAAACTTAGCTTTTTTATTATGAATATTTACACCAATTAATGAAAACTCTAAAGAGGATTTTGTTAAATTAAAAAATTAACTTTTTAAATGATTAAGATTAGATTTTCTTCAAAGTTTTTTCCTTTTTAATTTTTTCATATTATTTAAAGATAAGAATTTATAGAGTTTATAAATATCGAGCCATTTGTTGAGATTATAAATATAAAAAGTCTCCCGAGGTCCATCCATATATTTTGGGAACAGGAGCAGTTAAGCATATTGTGCTATACGACTTTTGGACCATCAAGCAATCAAAATAATTATCAACCTATAATAATATTTAGCAATATGGACAATTTATTAAGGAATATTATGTTAACATAGACATCCTATTTATAATTTAAAAATATATAATTCATTTTTCTAAAGAAAAAAATTAAATCAAAATTTAAAGTTTTAAGCAAACTCTAATTAAAGATGAGAGATTAAAGAAAATGGGAATTACAAAAGAATGCAAATGTAAACTGAATATGAATTTGATTTTTCCCCATTAATAAAAAGAGTTTTATGGCTTTAACCGGGAACATTTTAAACTTATTATTTTATTTTTTGGGAAAAAACCCCAAAAATTTTTCAAATCTTAAAAAATCAATATTTTCCCAAAAATTAAAGAAGTTTAAAGTTTTTTAAAAATTATCATTCAAAATAAAATAAAACTAAAATTCCTTTCTCATTCTTATAAGATGAATTTTAAATCAAAATATATTCACTATACAGATAAAAGTCATTAAATTGATTTCAAGAGATTAAATTATCCCTTAAACTCTATCATGGATTTTTACGATCAGGAATGAGTAAACTAATAACTTCCCCAATTGAAAAAAAAGAGAAACTAAATGATTAAATTCCTTTTTCTAGAGCACTTATTCTAAGAAAAAATTATATGATCTCTATTCTTTTATCTCTATTTGATGGACTTTAATACGCACCAAAATCACTCTAATAAAAAATAAGTTCGCATTATCCTGAATTTATTAATTTCCTCATCTGATAGATCATCTTTAATGGGTTTATTTTTTTCCCAAAGGAAATTAATTTAAAAATATTATAATTAATAAATAAAATTTAATTTTTTAAATTAAAATAAATTAATTAATGTTGAATTTATTTTTATAAAAAAAAATAATATTAAATTTTTCCTTTTAATTTATATCAATTTAAAACTTTCTTGAGGAAAATTTAAATCCGAAAGAATTTGTATTGAAAATTAAATTTCTAAATGTTTGTGAAAATAATTTCTTTTTTATTTAGTTTTTATTTACAATCAAACTCCTTCGAATTACACTCTTTTTTACAAAGTTTTATCTTTGAAAGCATTTTTGATTAAACGTCTTTATGTTTCTAGCATCTCTGCTGTCTCTTCTGAAAATGGAGAATTGAATTTTAAGATTAAAATATGCTATTTTTGGGGTTTTAATTTTTCAGGTTTTTTAAATTAAATTTTAAAAAATTTTTTTACTTAAAAGAAGTTATCTTTCCTTATCTGTACAATCTGACTAGTTAAATATACTTTTTTCCCAAAGAAGTAGAGACTCCTAAAGTTTATTCTATTAAATATATGTTCAATTGCTATTTTAGAAAAAAAATTAATATTAAGACTATCAAATAACTTTTAGATAACTTAATGATTTAGAATTTTAGAGATATAAATAAAATTTAATAAGGAGAAATCATATAACTTCTATCATAGATAAAATAATTTAATTTAAATAAAATTTTATTAATCAAAAAAATTTTTTATTTTATTTATAAAGGTAAAATACATCATGATTAGGAGGTTGGCTAAGATTTAAAAGAATAAAACTCCAAGTATAGACCATTAATTAAATTTAATATTTTAACATCCGCCATCATACTGTATATCATCATCCTCCACAAAGTCAAAGAAAATGAAAAAATGGTAAACAATACCCAAAATACAAATCTCATTAAACGCTTCCATCTTGTTCATCATTGGTTCCTCAAAGGGGCTCACAGACAGTATATAAATCACATTCAAAAGCTATTGCAAAACAAGATACATCAAATGAATAGCCCCAGGAAAATCTGCTAAAAATATTGCTATATAAACGAAAGCCATTCTTCTTATAGTACTAAATTTATTTTCTAAAACATCAATTATATCTGCGAGATAGTTTAATTTATGAAAATTTACATTATTTTGTATTAACAAGAACCAGATAGGATAAAATAATGCAGTTGTCTTTTTCACGTTTATTTCATCATAGAGGGAGCCTACTACACTATCAACATGTTTATTTAACTATTAAATGCTCCTCCTTGAGTTCACTTTTGAAAGCGAAAACGACGAACCAAGTTATGAGTGGCAGCAAAATGCAAATTACTAAATATCCAAGAGCCATCACTGATGTGATAATCAAAGTCATCCCACTAAAATCTAGCTAAAAAAATAAATAATTAAAACAGAAAGATATCCTTACGTTTAAGATATTTACAATTCCCATCAAAGCGAATTTATAACTAAGCAAAAATATTAACATCATTTTAAAATATAGAAAAGCGAATCCGAGGTATCCTTCTATGAAATATCTTAAGATTCCATTGAAAAACAATGCAAAAATAATTAGAATGAGTAAATATTAAACAAAAGGCTTGATAGAAGTTTCTGTAATTTATTGAATCTAAAAGTATAATTATCAATGACTAGCTTACTCATGATATAATTTGAGATTAATAGAATTAAGTTGGATGAAATATAAAAAAAATTCTCCCAAGAAAATGTAAGTATTATGGATATCTAATTTAAAACGTTTAATAAGATTTTGCATTTTCAGATTATTAGAGGAGGTATTAATTTTTAATTTTCATAAAACTCTTTTAATCAAATACATAGTTTCTAATATAGTAACAATTTCATCCAATCAAATAGATTTAGCTTATTTTCTAATATATAAATCAATTTATCAATATTAAAATGCTCTATAAATATTTAAATTTTGATTTAGCTTTAATCTTTGGCAATATTTACAAAAGCTAAGTAGAATTGCTATGGGTATGAGTGCTAGAAAGATCCACAAGTAAAAGTTTTAAGAGCCAAGGCCTTCCAAAATATACTTAGATGAGTATCTTTAGAGAGTTAAGCTCTGTTAAAATAAAGATATTGAATTCTAAAGATATCTAGACTGTCGAATCTTTCATTATAAGGAATATCATCTGGAAAATTAATTAGCTCTTAATGAAAAATTAAAATCAAAGAGTGCATTTAGGACTGACTCTGAAGGAAATAAATCTAGAGTGACAATTGAAATTAGCATTTAAAAGACATAGTTGGCGTTGGAGGGCATGTTTATATCTAGTAGGGGCATGTGGATAACCATTTATAGTGAGTTTATCAATCCCCATAGATACTGCATTGTAGTTGCCCTATAGAATACTCATAAAGAGAGGAGTCTTTTTACATGAGAATATTTGTTCCAACGTTCATCATTACAACAGCACTCACTGAAGTAGAAAAAGCAGAAGTAGCTTCAAGAATTGGTGCTATAAATTGTCAACTTAAAATTTGAAATCTTTACAATCTCTAGCTTATTTCGGAATTGAAAATGAAGTTGAGTACATAAAAATAATATATCAAATTTATAAACTTAACTGGAAGATTCTAGTCAACTGACATGAAATAGCCATTCATATAAATCTTCATCTGTAGTTCATCCTTCGTCTTTAAAGATGAAGATTGTATCAAATTCTTACTTGATATTTTGAGATAGAAGCAGAGTCATTGAACTGGACTTGTACAACCATTCTTCTTTAGGAGAAGCTGGTAATTTTGAATTTTTGAGCAGTCACAGTCTTAAAATAATTGAATATAATTAGTGAGGAGATTTCTTTTGAGACTGTTGATTGATTGATATTATTACTAGATTAGGGAAAATGAGAGAACCGCATCGTTGAAGCTACTATAAGACTTTGGAACTATAACCTCTTTCCCAAATTCAATGGTTACTACTCCCAGCTATGATATTCTTGAAATCTTTGGGTTCAAACTTCTGTCGTAAACGTCTGTGATGATGAGATTAACAAACTTCCTCTCTTTTTTGCTAATAATATTTAAGTTATTAAATTTATTATTGATTATGTGTACTTTGCTAAAGCTGGTTTGTAAGATTCAATAGTTTAAGCAGAAGTAGAAATTCGAAAATAAGACATCCTCAATTTTCAATTAAAATTCTGATTTCTTTGAATAATTTTATAATTTAGAAGTCATAGAATTAGTTTAGTAAATCTCCTGTGACTACTTAATTATAGTCAAATCTAAAGGGGATTACTACAATTTTGGCTACTTAAAATAACAATGAATGATGAAAATCTCTACCTTTCTGCAATATTTATTAGTTGCTTTTTGTTATTTTTTTATTATGAGAATATTAAAATCAGATCCGATTATAGTTATTAATTTTTACAGAAAATCTCTTTTGGTATTAAATAATATGCGATTCAAAAACTACTTTTTTAACTTCTTAATTAGTACTCTACGGACCGATTACTCATTATATATTCCTAACTATGTTTTAAAAAAATTAATTTTAATTTTGAAATAAAGATGAATGATAATAACCTCAAAGATGTTTTGAAGAGTCGTAGAGTTTAGTTTGTAAACATTTTGATCATCCAAAGTTCCCTTGCTATTCTAAAAAATGTTTTAATAAATAAACTAGACATGCTTTAAATAAATATAATAAGACTCTCCTAGTATTGATTAAGAACTTGAATATATGAGTCAAGTCCACCTATTTTGTAGCCAGAGCCTACTTAACCCTCACTCTAATTATTATTGTTATTTGTGTCGTTAGAACTCAACTTTATGACATTCATTCAAATTTATGCAATCAAACTAAATCTGTGTGGTGCATTTAATGTTTAATTGATTGACATAGAAAGTCTCAGTGTAAACCAGTGATGGATAGTAGCCGTCTATTAAGTTAACCTGAACTGCGTGAGTGCCTATGTAGGAGTCACTCATCGGGTAGAAACTGAAAGATGTCAGCAATGGAAAGTACTAAATAAACTTAGACTCTGAACCTCCGATTATTGACACGCTAATATAGTTACACAAAACACTTTTAAGTTAGGGTGACCATTTGGATTTTCACTATCTGGCAAGGTGTAAGTTGCGAACAATCCAACTGGGACAACAAAATCCTTAAGCTTACCTAAGAAGTAAGGCAACAGAGGAGTAGCTGGAGTAGTCGTTGTTGTGGTGGTAGTTGTTGTTGTTGTGGTTGTAGTGGTTGTAGTAGTTGTGGTGGTTGTGGTAGAAGTAGTGGTTGTAGTAGTCCTTGTTGTGGTAGGAGGAGGAGTAGTCGTTGGTGGAGGGGGTGTGGTGGTGGTAGTTGGTAGCAAGGCGTCATTAAATAAATTGACTATGCTGAGCATAAAAATATTGAGATGATGATTATTTTAAGAGCGAGAAGATGGTATAGACAATCCTGCCCAAAGGATTTGAGGCTTAGATTTGGAATAGATAGTAGCCCTAGTCAGCTGGGTCAGTAAATAATGATTTAAGTAGTTTGAGCGAGGATAGTTCTTGAAGTAGAGTTGAAAGTAATGAAATAGGGTAATGAGTTCGCGAAGGTGATGTTATCAAAATTAAATGTCCTAAATATTTTATAAATCATCTGCATAATAGAGTTGATAAGTGATGGTATTGTAGCACTCTGAAATACAAATATATGAAATAAAGATAGCTTCCCCAATGCTAATTGAAATATTGGAATAGTAGAAGCTGTTGAGGGTGAAGTTTTGCTGCATTTAAAAGTAATCGGTATCAAACTGTTAAAAGTAATATGGCTTAAATACGAATAGTTTATCGTTGATTAATAATTTTACAAATAAATGAAACTCTACTCCTTGCTCAACAGTAGTATATTTAATTTAATCTAATCCAATTTTCATATAATTATATTACTAAAGATGAAAGAAGGAGCAGAAAAGAACAGGTGATCTGCCCCTTGCGGTGAATAATATAAATGACTACGTTCCAAAAGTAAATACAAGTAAACCTTTTTACTTATATCATCATTTTATTGATATGGTTTTAGTTTAGCTTGTGATTAACACTTTTTAACATGCTATTATAGACGAAATAAGAAACTCAGATTGAATCATCTATGAACACTAAAGTCCTTTGAGCCTCTACCTCCTACTTACCCCTTGCAGAAATCATTTGCATAATACTAGAGTCTATAGCTATGATCACTACTTTAGTTTAAAGATGGTCACGCTCAAACGTAAGCTTTAAGATTCTAACAGATATTATTAGGATGAGAGAGATGGAAGAGGAAGGAGCGAAATAGAATAATCAAACTATGCAGACAACAAATGCAAACATCTAAAATATGAAAAAAATTCTGGGTGAAAGCCCTAAGAGAATCTCAGTCAGTGCGAAAAATGTTTAAATAAACTAATAAATGAACATGTATTTCTCAATCATCTATTTCTATCTATCCCATAATAAGTATTTTAATTAACTGAAAGTCGCATTAGCTGATTGCGTTGTTGACATTTACATTTGAAGTTGCGATTCCAAACCCATAGCCGTCATCGTATTGAAAATTTAAGCAAAAGCTTTCGTACCCTGTTCCTGAGAGATCATGAGGACAATCTGTGAAGTAATTTGCTAAAAATAAAAATACCTGATATGGTCTGACTTTAATATGAGATTGTGAAGTCTAGTTGCTGCTCATTAAACGCTATAGTATTTATGCAGGTAGAGATATCTCTGAAACTCATTAAGAACATTTTATAGTAGGAACTATTAAAAAAATATTCTATCTATACTAATCTTAACTAGTTACGATAATTACCTTCAATTATTATTATTGTGATAATACTCTGCGCATAATAGTTGCTGTTTTAAAAGTAAAAGGACAAAGTATGTCCAATGAATAAGATATCTTAATAGTTGTAAAATAAAGCTTCTTTTATAGTAACTTGCGATTAGGACATCTGCAACTAGCTATCAAAATTTCAATAAGGAATTAATCTTTATAATTTGAGATAAAATTTTATTAATATTTTCTGTAAATTAAATACTAGCTAATGACTTTTTGAATGGAGTCCTCAAAATAAATAAAAACTCGAAGTTCAAAAGTACTAGAGTTGAAGTAGAAGGAGTAGAGGAAGTCTGAAAAATTACATAGACTTCATCTACTGAATAAAACTTTATCTGCTAGCATTCACCATAATTATTTTCTATTTTACTTCACTAAAAAGAATTATATCAAGAGAAATTATAAATATTTTTTATGAACTATCATCTCTATAATTATTGAAATTCAAGAGTTCAATTAATTATTTCTCAATTTATTTTATTTAACCTTTGAATTAAATCTCTAAATAAAACTTTATTAAGAACTCATTTGCTTCGATCTAATATCTCTTAAAGTACCATTTCTCTAACATAAAAGTAGCTCTCTAAAGATTCATTTTACTTTCCCTAAATAAAAATACTTTAAATAGAAATAAAAAATTCCTCCTATTTAATAGAATTAAGGATCTATTTTTGTATCATTTTATTAATTCAAAATGTCTATGAAATTTATTTAATTATCTCATAACTAAAGAGGGAATATCGATAAGCTTAAATTAGCGAGCCTGTACTTAAAGATAATCTATAAACTGCTCTTGAATATATACTTGAGTCCCCTGCAGTACAAGCTATGAATTGCATCAAATTAAAGTTTATGTTCATTTCTTGGATATAAATCATATTGGAAGAGGATACTGCATCCTCATTTATACCCTTGTACCATAAATTTATTTTATTATTTAAGTAAGTAAGTAAAGTAAAGTAAAATTTTAGGAATATAATTAATAATCAATTTCATTAAATCAGACTTTTGTACTGTTTATAGAAATCAGTTACTATCCTATGTGAATTTAAGTAAGAATAATCTTTTTTTTACAAAAATTATTATCAATTACTTCAATCTTAAGTTATTTTCATAAAATAGAAAATAATAATCAAAGTTTATTTTGTCCTTATTTCTAATTAGACATAATTAAATTATTTAATTTTGAAGTAGAAAGAGTGGAGTAATGACTGTTGATGTTATTTGCAACATTATAGGCCATTACAAATATAAAGTAGTTACAGCAGGAACATAATTGCCTGCTGAGTTGATTGCCCACCCTCCTAAGAGGTAGTAGTAGTTGCTGTATTCTGTGCTGTACATTCGGGCGTTGTTAATGGACCAGATACGAGTCCCTAACTTAAATCAATATTATTATTTTAACTCATCAGTGGAAAGATCTTTCAAATTCATTTTATTATAAATCTATCACATATGCAATCAAACCTCATACACCAAATAAAATAAAGAATAAAGCATAATTGTATATATAAAAATAGCTTGCAATATTTTTATTTAGGTATTCGGTTTGTTGAAGTTAGTAGCCGTTTTGCCTTGTAAAAATAAGTATGAAAAGATACCAGATTCCAGTCCATTTAGTACATTCCGCTTGTTATCATGTTATAGTAGTAGGGCAATATAAATACATAAATTCATTATAATATACTTAAGGGCTTTAATTTTTTAAAAATAATTATGTAACTTCTCAAATTAAGAATAGAGAAAATTATATGTATAAATCATACTTAATATCCTCATACTTTGAAATTTAAATAAACATTTAATTTATTTAATTAAAATTTATTTAAATTTAATTGAATGACATGAGTGAAGATAAATATCATGGAATTTAAAGTGTAATTCAAATTTTAATACTGAAGAATTTATAAATTCTTTTATTTGTTTTTAATTTATTGTGATAATTTTAATTGCTATTATAAATTATATTATGAAATTAAATAAATTAATTTGTTACTGTAAGTTAATAACTAAAACATATTAAATTTCTTAATTTGGCTAATAATTGATGAAGGCCTTAGACACTTTATATTTCTCCACTGGAAGTTTTCAATGAAGGACATATAATATATAAATATGTTGCTCTGGGAGAATCTATTGCTATAAATACGGTGTCTAGGCTAACAAATCTTGTTGCTTTTCTTTAGTTTAAAAATTGAAAGGTAAAAAAAGTTTATTTAACAATTTTTTAAAATTGAACCTTAATTCATTAACTTTTTTAATTTAAAATAAATTAAATTTAATTTTCTTAATTTAAATATTTAAAAACTTTTTTTTATTGAATTTCAAAAAATTAAAACATTTAATTTTTATTCTTCGAATTTACTAAAATTAAATTTAAATTCATTATATCTTTAATTGATGAAGGCCTTGAACAGTTTAGATTTCTCCATTAGAAGCTTTCAATTGAAGCACGTAAAAATATAAATATGTTGCTCTGGGAGAATCTATTGCAATAAACACAGTGTCTAGATTCACAAATCTTAACTTTAAAAATATGTTGAATTAATTTATATTTTAATGGCTAATTTAAAATGTAATATAGGATGAATACGAATGGAGAATCGGATTTAAGAGATATTTGAAATAAATTAACCAGTAGACTTTGATTTGAATCCTGATGTTCAGATTGTTAAAGCCTAGATGAGTCGTTTTTTTGACAAAAATTCGAAACCCATTGGTAAAATTTTTTTATTATTTTGTTCTGACCAATATATTTAATAGCAACTGCAATAGCAATAACAAAAACAACAAAAACAGTAGCAAAAATATTTTAAGAGAATATTAAAGTGATGATGAAGATAAGGAAAATTAATTAGCGGAAGAATAGTTTGAAAAAGGAAAAAGTTTGAAAATAAATAAGGAATGTTTACAAAAAGTGAAATTTAAAGCTGATATAGTTAGTCTCAAAGTACGCAATTAAAGATCGAGGCAGTTATAAATCTAGAGATGTATCAGATTTTTACTAAAATTTTAAAATCTATATTCTGAATTAAATAATATTTTCTTCATTTATTTCAATGTCTAATTTAAAATTTAGTATTTTCAGAATTTCAGAATGTGTCAAATTATAATTAATTAAGTACTCTTTATTGTTTATCTTGCAAATATTTTCTTAAATCTTTTTATTTATAAGAATTAATCATAGAAAAATTGAATTATAACTCTTTAAAATTAAATTTAAATATATAAAAAGATGCGGTAATTTAAAAAGTTGAATTTCTGTATAAATTTAAATTCAATGAATTATAAAAACGTAGCTGTAAATTGGTTATATTAAATTATATCGAGTCAAAAATTTTAATTGTAATAAACCTTTGCATAATTATAATTTGTATTGTCAATACAGAATAATTATTTTTATCTAGTTCCAATAGTCAAAGAGGAAGCAGTATTGTTATTTTAAGATCCTATTAAGGCCTTCTGCCAAATAATTGCCCCTGTGAGATCAAGTTTTAAGCACACTGGATAAGGATAGGAAGAAGAGGAGTAACTATTTATTGACGAATCTGTTGTCTAGGCCGACACATAAATGTAATCGTCATACTCAAAATAGCGTCATTCACTTTCAAGTTGCCCCCAGACCCACCATATATTCTTGGCAGAGGCGAAGTCATGCATACCCCGCTCACTAATCTTATCATCCATGATAACATAATCACAAAACTTATAGGAGCGGCTTTCATGAAATTAATTACTAAAAACTTAATTATATCAAGGCAGACTGATATTAACAGATTAATAAAAGATGTTTCATTACTTATGTTTTAAATTTTTATAGTAAAACATTTTGAAAAAAATAATTTGGAGATTAAAAATAGTGAGAAAAGTCAATAAAATTTCAAAACACAATCTAAGGCTATTAACATTAAACTTAAGTAACTTTTTTCCTCTAAGTTGTAACCTTTTTATTTTTATTTTGATCTCATTTCTGTATTCTTAATTTTCAATTAAAATTCTTAAAAAGGCATTTAATTAAATCGCTTATTTTGCTTTCAATCCACAAAAATAATAATTTTTGAAATGTTTGATATTGATATGAAATATCGAGAGATTTAATGAATTAGTGTTTTTATTCTTCATAGTGAGTTTATATTTATTTTAGCTGATTTGCTATTCTTATTATGCTTTTATTCGCCTTGAAAGATAATTGCCAATGACGGTTTGGTAACAGACTTTTGCTGCTTAAATTTGCTCTCTTAGATAACTTGATCTGATTCTTTTGAATTACTCTATTACTAAAAATAAATAAGAAATATTGAATCTATTTAGAGGTAGCAACCAAATTTTATTGCCTATAATTTTTAATCTCTTTTCATAATTTTTTATAAGAATTAATTTGTATTTTATCAGGACTTATTCTTTTTAATGATTGAGATGATTGTAAGATTTCTCTTATAATTATTGAGCATAGCAATTTTGATAAGTGAAGAAGGTTTATAATCGCTGAACTATAGTCCTTTTGTTGAGCTGTCCGTCATTGGGCTCTTCTCACCTTGTTTATCACTACTATCTTCGAAATGAGCGTTGCTCTCGTTGTTATCAAGAGTCTCCAGCATTTTATGCTCAGTTTACCAATAATCAAAGACAAAAATATATTCACAAAATATTACAAGAAATTATAGGACAGATACAATTAGATGATCTGCGAAATAGATCTTAAAATGCATATATATAGAGTAGGAGACACAAGCTGACAAGTATTTGCGATAATTATTTCTGAATTTCCTGTATTATTCTTCAAAATTGATTTCTAGGACTTAGTTTTTCATGTTTTAAAGCTCTTTGAATTGTTCTATTTGCATTAGCTAGCTTCAATTTTTCTCATAAATTTCTTTATTATTCCTGATCTAAGCTAAACATGACTTGAAATGTAATCTTACCTTTACTCCTAACTTTTCTCACATCCTTGTATGATTTTTGTGTATGATTCATTATTGATCCTTATCTCATCTTAAGTCTGCGCAGTTGTTGTTTTCGGTCACCTCTTTGAAAACCCATTTTCGTTTTAAAATACCAAAATTAATAAAGTCAATTTAATATCAGCTACATTGATAATTTAAATCACTTTGAATTAAAGAAACTAATTTTGCAGATCATCCAATTGTATCTGTCCTATAATAATCATTTGTTTGCATAGCATCAGGGAGCTAATATATTCCAACTGTTCTGCTCAGATTGTTCTATCTCAGAATTGATTTACTGTTTATGTGAAGAGAGGAGGATTCTATTTTTCTCTTTGTGTCCCTAGCAGAGGTGTGAATGACAGTATTCCTCTCTGATTTGTAAATCTGTTGTCTTCTGAAGATCATCACAAAAGTTTTTAAATGGCCTGTTCTGTAAAGCTTGTATCTGTGAACATACCGCTTCATTCTTTGGTAGATGTTTTTGAGTGAGAGAAAGAACATATACCCAATATTGAACAAAATTAACATGAAAATCACACCTGATATCGACCAACCTGAAGAATACTATTCATAGTTTAAAAACTTTTATTCTAAAACATATTGTATATATATATGTGTGTCAAATATTTTTTAGAAACTTGTGATAACTATAAAATGAAGCAGTATTTATTATCTTTGCTTTGATTCTAATAATAATTTAATTTGAGTTATATGTAGAGAGAGTTTGGCCTAGATCTTAGAAGACAAAGCAATGATAGACCATGATGAGGATAGAAATTTCATTGAAAGTTTCAATTCTGTTTTGGTTAACATCTTAGAATGGTTTGACATGAATAATGTATACGACGTGAGCAAACTACTGCACAATCAGGTAAAGAAGATGAAACTAGCCAGAGAAGTCAGCCATAAATACAGAAACAAAAGCAAACGAAAGTCTTCTAAACTAAAACCACACTATGTAGTCTAGTGCAGAAGACTTGCTTGTATTCAATCCCTCGTATAGTTAACCCAACACCCTTTTAACTTTATGAGTCTCCAAACTATCTTTCAAATCACGTAGGAAGTACCAACTAAACAATGGAAGCGTAAAACTTATTCCCAAAAAGAAGAGCGTCATTCATATTAATACAAATAAAACAAATAATTAAGGGAATGAAATGAATGTTGTACTTTGCAAAAGACTTTATATTTAAGTTGATTTTAAAGCTTAGTTTTGCATTATACTTTAAAAAAATTATAAGGTAAAAAATGAATCATATATATTTTATTAGATTACTGACGAAATAAATCTAGTATAATCTGAAAGCGAGAGCTAAATAAGTTTAATGAAGGGGCTGGTATTTTACATATTGAACGTTGACCATGGAAATTAGAGTGAACTAGAGATATCCCTCAAGAAAGAATTTATTTTTAATCTGAACAAAAGTTTGTAGTAAGCATTTACTACAAAAGTTATACACCTTCATCACACTATACTACTGTTAATGTTATAATCATTTACTTATTGTGTGAATTCCTGAAAATCCTTATGACCATGAATTAATAATATTCACTTAATTATATTATTTGATTGTCGGTATCATCCAAAGCAATAACAATAAAATTAAACTATATAAAGAATAATATTATTTAATTAAAAAAAAAACATAAATAGCTTTAAAATTTATAAAAGTTAATAAGGCTATATAGAAATTGTTTAGCCCAAGATCTTGAAGAAAATAATTTATTTTTTTTTAAATTTGAAAGAATGTAAAGAGTAGAGTAGCGTAATAAGTTAAGTGATATTCAAGGATTCAGAGATTAAAAAGATATCTAAAGTGTCAAATCTTTCGTTATAGGGTTATTCATCTGGAAATGTGAAAAGTTAGTTCATTAGCTCGTCTGAAGGAATCAAGTTTAGTGTTAAACAATTAAATGTAAGTATTTTATACAAAGTTTAAAAAAAATCTGCATTAACTCTTTAATTAAGTTTACGATTTGAATAAGCATAGAGAAAATGAAGTTAGCATTTGATGGAAAGTTTATATCAAGTAGAGGCATGTGCACCACAATTTAGAGAGAATTTATGAAGCCCCACAGATACTGCATAGTCGTAGCTCTAAAGAATTAAGCTCTCTAATAAAACTTACAATATGATATTTTATTTAAAATTGCATACTTTAATAGGAATATATTTTAATTTATTAAATAAAAATCTCTATTACATAATTTAGATAAAATTATATTTTTATATTGGTTCCAAAATTGAGTATGATAAGAGATTTTGTTACTTGTGCAACCACTTCTCCTATTAAAAATTTAATTTTGTTGGTGTACGATCTACTATAAGCTTTGGTATCTTCCCATAAGTAGTATAAAGAAACTTAACTGGTAAATCAGTATAGCAATAAATTAAATTTTAGAATCCATGATAACTTATAATAAGAAATATTCAATTGATATCTGTGCACATAAAATATCCATTCATGAGTATTTACATCCGAAGATAATCCTAAGTGGCAGAAGTTGAAATTGTTTTTGGATCGTCAAATAGAATTTGCACTATCATTCTTCAGCTCGTAAAGCTTAGAATTCTAAAGTAAGTATAATTGGGAATTAATAATTCTTAAAACCAGCACTTATTACAGTACTAGTTAATAAATCGTACTCTTATCCTAGTAAAGCTTAGAATTCTAAACCTTTGGTATGTTAGTATCTGTGTGGAAAGTTGTCTTCCATTTTATTGGTCAGTTGTAACAAGAGCGAAAGTGAGTACGACGCTGTTGAAATTCTCATAAGATTTAAAAATAAAGCAGTATTTGGGGATTGCAACATGCTTTCCAAATTCGATTGTTGCAAATCCGTTCTAACTTATGCGTGATATCTAAAATAACATTTTCAATATCTTGGGATTGAAGGTTTAGTCATAAGCATTTATAAATTAATTGGTGATTACGAGTTAAGTAAAGTAACTCTTGAGAGCAAGTGCATCATTTTACACAACTAAGTTGTAGAAGTTCATCAATAAATCTCGAGGGTTACGCTGTTTACTATTATACTAAACTTAAAATTCAAATTTAGACAATTATTTATATCAGGAAATTAAATACTTGTTGCTCAAAATTAATTTAAAAGAAAAAGTGTAGATCATTAGGGCCTTGCCTTCGCTCCAAAATAATTGATTAATTTGGCTAGCATTTAGCTGGTATTATTATTTATCTAGCCAATCAAATTCATGCAATATCAATATTTATACAATTAAAAGATGATTTGAGGCAAGCATTAATTTTGAATAGCTGGTAGATTGCTTCTACTGAAGATCTCGTCAAATTTTAAAAAGTTGCAGTGTTATTCTGAACGTCATTAAGATTATAACTTTAATTTTTAATTTAAGGAAGGAGCTGATATTGTTAAAAATAAGTTGAGGTAGTGTATGTAGTGTCAATGGTGTTGATCTGATAAATCCCTTATTATCCCGCAAACCCATAAGACTCTGTGTCCGTAAATACTGGCTTGTCTGTTGTATTTTCTAAAACAAAAAACTTAAAAATTCTCCTTATTGCTTTGTTTAAACCACATCTACTGTAAAGTAGTAGGTCTAAAAGTAGTAGGAGTAGACAGGGTCAATCACTCTTATCTAAACTGTGTGTCTCCCAATGAATTAAGGATCGTATGGGTAAATTGAGAAACTTCTGATGCTTGGGTAATACTAAATCTGCTTAGTGGGAGGCTCTCCTACCATAGATAGATAAATAAATACTTCGAGAATGTTATCCTTGTAAGAAATCCAATTGTGGTCAAGAGGCAGGGTATAAGTAGCCAGCATTCCAATTGCGACAGTGAAGTTTTTCAAAGGACCATCCATCCAAGGGAGACGAAAATCTGGATTTGCCTCTGGAGGGATAGTAGTTGTTGATGTTCAAGTAGTTGTTGTAGAAGTAGTTGTTATAGTAGTAGTTGTTGTGGTAGAGGTTGTAGTGGTTGGGGCAGGAGTTGTAGTTGAAGTAGGAGATGTTGTTGTGGTTGTGGGCATCAAAGCATCATTAAAATATATTGACGATGGTAAACAGAAATTTAAATTTAAGCCCACATATTATTATTTATTTGCATTGGTTTAAGAGTAAAGAAAGAGGTGACTTGTTGTCCAGCTTGCGCAGTAGCTGTTAAGCTGAAGGAGTAGTCTCCCAAGTCTGAATATGGAGTTAAATTACAATTTTAGTTGTAACATTCACAGTGATGAGGTAATTTGAGGGATCAAAATTGATGAAGGCTGGGTAAGTGTTGCCATAAGTAAGGCTATCATACAAAATAAATGCATCTGGTGAAAACTAAAGTGAGTACGTTATTATATTGTTGCAGTCAGACAACAGAAAAATAAATCAGGACTGCTTTCCCAAATGTTATTTCAGTATCTGTATAATAAAATGTGTTGAGGGTGTAAGTTTCCTGCATCTCAAAATACTCAAAGCTCAACTAAAGTTTTATATTTAACTTGAACTCGCACCAGGACCCTGCATCAAATATTAGTAAATTTTACATTGTATAACCAATTTTGATAATTAATTGCTTTCAATTCAATGCAAGGAAATATATTCTTAAACTTTATCATTTAAATCATTCATTATCCTAAAAATGGAATGTAGAGTATTCTACTTAAAATAAAAATTGAATTTTTCTCTTTAGTTATTTTTTGTATGATTAATTTGATCTTCAAATATATTTTGTGTTTATATATTTTGACTATAAAAGATGATTTTAAATTATTTTTTGATTATAAGTTATAATGATCTCTTATCAGACAAATTTAAGTAATCTAATTAAAGGTAAATGCAATAACTTTACAGTAGTAATTTATTATAATTTTGTTCATCTGTCATTGCAAGATATGAAGGTGCTTGATCGAATTAAATGCTATCAGGATAGCGAATATCTAGACACAGCTACTCCCAACTGCTCCCTAGTGTATAAGGACAGTCATTGAAGAAATTAGCTGCAATAGACTCATAGGGTGCATTGGAAAAATCTGCCTATTGTTTGTTAAAACTACTTATCTCAAAGCAAGTTTGCTTGTTCGAAAAGCTCATCAAAAAGCTTTTTTGGAAACTGCTTTAAATATATTCTTCATTATAACATCTTTAAAATGTCAAACAAATATTATAATTTAAATTTTTATCTATCTATTTCTTCTTAAATTTTAGTAAATTACACAAAGAAACATTAAAACATGAATTTAAAATTCTTTGAGAGAGTTAAGTATTTGAATTTAAATAGAGGGACTAGGTGTATCCTAGAAATTAGATATTGCTTTCGCTGTAAAACAAAATCTTGGCTATTTAAGTTCTTGATTGATTTACAATAAATTTGAAATAATCGCAATTTTTTTATTTCAAGATTTTATTTATTTAAAGGAAATTTTGAATAATAAATAAATAAGATCTTAATTATCTCAATTTAAATTATGTTCTGAATCAGTTTCGCATAATGATTTAAATAAAAATTTTATGATTGAGATATGGAGACTTGATTGGTATCATTCAATTGAATAAATAAAAAAAAACTTAAAATTAAATTCCTATATAATAAAAAGAAAATAACTTCCTTTATTAATTTAAAAATATTATATAATTTCATAGTTTTTAGGAGCTTATTTTTTGATAGAATTTATTTAATTTTTAGAATGAATAGAATGAATAATCTGGTAGTAGGAATCCATAAATAAATTATATCGTCAAAGTCAAAATTGATGAGCGATATTTGATAAGGAGAATTAGTTGTTTAAAAAGCGCCAATCACCATAGTCGACGAGAAAAATTTAATTTGAATGCAATCCCCGAAATTGTAAATGCAATTTATTTAGCTTTTAAATCAGAGGTTTGATATTTGAAAGACTTCAGCATTTACCCAGAATATGGGTCAAACATATAAAGAGACCTTGTCGATACTGATATGTCCCCAGCAGTACAGCTTATAATCTTTCTATCCTAAGAATTTATATAAGAATTGATATTATAAGGTTAAACTAAAATATAGTTATTTTTTTATATTAAATTAAACTTTATTTTTTAAAATGCTAATATCCAATCTATTTCTAAATATAAATTGTTTTAAATTAGTGTAAAAATATAAATGCATACTATGAGAAAGAATTAACTTCAATGAAGTTAATTTTGAACTTTAAAACATTTTTGATGATATCAATGGAAGATATGTAAAGCTGATCTGGTTGACTCTAAGCATCTTAACTCGCACCTGAAACCCAATTAGATTATTAATTCAATTACTTAAAAATGATTGATAAATTAGTTGAGAAGCCCTTGCTTCCATAAAAGAAAGATCCATATTAATTGTAAGACATAATTGCTACAAATAATGCAATATATTTAAAATCTTAAAATACAAAATCTTAATTTCAATTTAAATGAAAGATTAATTATAATCCTATTGCTGGTAAATATTGACCTTATGAGTTTCTAATCCAGCCACCTGCCTAGTAAAGATAAGGGTTGAAAGCGTCACAATATAGTTAAGACTTTAATTCTAAAGGGAATTGATTTTTAAATTTTGCTGCAAATTTTATAGGTAACTAACTCAAATTTCCATAAATTTAATACCTTTAGATTAATAAGCTATCACTAGCTTTTTTAATAATCAAGTTTTGTTTTAATCTAACTGAGCGTATTAAAACTTTCTTCAGAGGAGTTGAGGAGTTTATTCAAATAGTTATTTTAATTTTCGAAGCTATCTAATAAGCTCGTGATTGAAGATGTATCATATTTTTAAACTGCATTAAATTTGCAAGTCCTCCCTCATTATTTTAATAAATCATTGAGTTTAATTAAATATTTACTATACATTGTGGCTGAACTCTTAGCCCAATATCGCACTCCAAACTTAAAATTAAAAACTCTACTGTGTCATCGCCAGAGTTAATAAATATATAAATTGTACAATTAAATTTCAATTGTCTTCAATATAGCTGAGAATACAATAGAAAATCATATTAATTATTAATTTTTTATTTTAATTTGGAATAAATTAGCAGAGTTTAAAATGAGTCCAATTTAAATAATTACTAGACCATTCAATTCTGCATAAAATACATCCTTAAAACTTTTGTGTGGGAGCGCTCAGTACAGAGTTATAAGCGACAAAATATTTTGTAAATTAGATATAAGGATTTATAGAATTTGTGCGCATCATATCTCGCTGCTGAAAAATGCTGTGCCAATAATTAAAGAATAAGTCGTATTAATTTTTGATTGTCTATAGAACAAGCTAAAGATATAGGAGTGTATGATCGATTTTAACTTCCCCTTATAACTCTCCATTTATTATTTTAATTAATCTCCTATTTTAATTTAATTTTCTACAATAATTATCTTTAAATTAGATAATGATCTCAAGATTTATTGAATCGTAGATAGAAATTAATAGCAAAATTGTTTCTTTTTAAAATAATATTATAAAAGTTTAAATCATAACGTATACTTTAGTTTCGGATTACGATTATTATAGATATATAATTTGCTTTATTTATTTAAATTAAACAATTTAATTTCTCTACATAACATTACAAATATTCTCAAAATAAAAGAATTAAACTATTTTAAAGCAGAGCCAAACAGAACCTACGCTAAAATTATAAAAAACTACGAGTTATAATTCCAAGTAAAAATATCAATAAAAATAAATAAAAACATTTAGATCAAGGATAAAAATATTATTTTTTTCATATAGAATAATGATTCCACTTCATTTTATTCTTCAACTTCAAAAAAAAGTTTAAACCCTATTATTCTCTTGGAATTTTTACTTTTATAATTATGAATACTTTGAATTTATTTACTGATTAAGGACCGGTCTTTTTTTATTCTTTATAAAAATAAAAAAAAATTATTTATAAAAAAAAAGAAATTATGTTTTAATTATAAAATTATTGAATGGGATGAATAAATATACATAAATAGATGGGATATATTTTTATGGATATATTAATTTCAAGTAAGAAGACTGATAAATTTATTGTTCTAGTAGTAGAAAGAAAGCGTTTTTGTATTCATATTGACTGGCAAAGACATGAATTGGCTTATTTTATTTTGGGCTGTAAAAGTCAGTGACGAAGTTTCCATTGGATGTCTACATCAAGAGATATTATTAAAAAAATTAAAAGTAAAAAATAATAAATGAATTAGACAAATATATATGAAGGAATGCTCTTATTTTAAAAATTAAAAGGATAAATTCGATGATATTTAAGGTGAAACTTTTAATAAATTATCACAAGGCAAAGACTATATTTATAGAATTTTAAGTCCTTTAAATTTTGGACTTGAAAGATCAATCAAAAGATTCGTGAGAAAATATAAATCACTAAAAAAGAACAAGTATTTTTTAAACTTAACAGAATTGTGGGAGATTTTATTTTAAAATTCAAAATTAACTTTGTATAGATCATCATCCTAAAAAAAGAAAGAATCAGTCAAAGAATTTTTATAAATAAATGTTTACTTTAATAAATTAAATTTATAATGTGTTTTTAGAATTGAATAGTAAATGGATCTTGGGCTATCTATGACAAATTTTTATTTATAATTTTAATTTTATTTAGTCTTATTACAATTTAAATTTTAAATTAAAAAATTTTGTCTCTTAAATTTTGATAGCGATTCCTGTTCAAAGTTTGATTTCAATCTATATAGAAAAAAAATAAATATTTTTTACCACTGTTAAACTAATTTAAATAAATCAATTACGTTTATCCACTTATTTTTCCAATGAGAATAATGAATAAATATAATTTATAATAATAATAATAATAACAACGCATTTTAGACGATCTAGCGTCTTGCGTGTTATATGTTAAACTTAGGGAAGTCATACGACCACTCCCGTGTTAGTCCAGTTAATGGTTAATCAAACAAAACTCATGTCCATTTCTGTCATCGTGTCTTGTCTAGGATCTTGATTCACCTGTATGGTGTTCGTTTTCCTACTTCTGTTTCTGTGTAGGTTCAAGTCGTGTTTCCTCTCAAAGATTTGAATCTTCTTTCGAATATTCTTCCTCCAGAGTGAGATACCTTGTACTAGAGGGTGTTTAAAGGCTTTATAGCTACCGAATTAAGTTTTAAATTAGTGGTAGCTCCTGAAGTCCTGGAATTAAACTTCAGTAACGAAGGAGTTCTTGATCCTAGTAATCCTCGTTTTCGTTTTGTAGTCGGCCCACCGATCTAGTTGTGATGTTACAAAGAGTTTAGCTTGTTCGTAGTTGAACCTTTAAGCGTCAATATAGACTTTGGTTCTATGTATCTTGTTGGGTTTGTTCGTACCAACTGTGTTGTCACCGTTCTAAAGTTGTTTCAACAGTGATTCTTTGTCGGTGTCCTTGAATAACTCTTAAGTTCCGTCATCCAAGTCTTGCCATCTGAATTTCCCGTTAACAGTTGCAAACTGTTGTTTAATTTGTTCTTTATATTTGGCTTGTTGGATTTACTTTTAGTCCAGAATGTCATATGTTCCATCTTTCTTTCTCTTGTAGGTTTCATCCACTTAAGCTTGTTTAAGACTAGTCTTGAGGTCAAATTCAATTTTATCTCCAAATTGTTCATTGAGTTTTCTAATCTAGTTCATATTATCAACTTGGAGTTTGATCTTGTCCTTAATCTTACCCTCAAGGTCTTAGAGTTCTTTATCAGTAAGAATGGAATTCTGGTCAGACTTCTGGTCAGGTTGAATACCGGTCTGGTTTTACTATTACCTAGTGTTAGGTTGAGTGTCCTATTTAGTAATGGCGGCAATGATCCTCTCAAACTGGGTTTCCTTTTTTAACAAAGAGTTTACCATGGAGGATTGGAACTGGTAGGTTGTGATTAAGATTGAAGTAGTTAACTACATTGTGTCCCATTTCATCGCGTCTCTGACTGGTTTGAATTTCTCCGGATTTTTGGATTCCTCAAAAGCTTTCATGGTTATGTGCCATAGTTTAGCAATGATCTCTACCGCAACAAGGAAATGTTTGTGGAGAGAACCTCTGTCGATCGTAGCTTTGAGTCCCGATAGTTTGTCCTTAGTTTTCATGAAACTACGAGTTATCTAGTCAATGTTCATATGGTCAAGGCTCCGCTTGATCTCTTTGATCTCATTATTGACATAAAAGTTGGTTTGGGTAAGCTTTCTCATTTGGGCTCCCAGGTTAATGGTTTTAACGTCTACTGATTCAGACGTTTTATTAACCACATCCGCTTTGAAGATTATCGCAGGATGTCTATTGGCTCTGTTATTCCTAGCTTAGAGTCTAGGTTGAGGTGGAGCTTTAAGTTTTAACATCTCTGTTAAGGTTCTCTGTTTGGGTCCCTGCTAGCCACTCATCGCACTCGCTAGTAAGTTTAATAGGATCCCTATTTAATATTATATAATTTATTCTTTATTCTGTTCTTTAGGGGGAGGGATATGATACAGTTTCAGTTCTTAAATTTCAATGCGAAACCTTAAGTTTTCACTATGCGGAGTCCTTTAAATTTAATTCTTTTTTTTATAAATATGTTTTCTTTTATCAAATGAAGATTCTTAAACTATAACTGATTTAAGCCTTTTATCACTTAATTATATTTTGCAATAAATTTTCAGCTATAATTGCAAATAGAATTTCATTGATAAATTAGTGTAGTTATTAAATTTGAATGGATTATTAAATGATTTAATGATATTGAAATGAATTTTTAACTATTTATTGTTAATTAATTTTTTTAATTTTAAACGACGACTGATAGTGTATCCTCAGTTGAAATAAATAAATCATTTATTATATTATTGCAATTTCAATATAGATTTTTCTTTGCTGACTAGAAATCTAACTTTACTGTAAGTAGATTTTTATAGTTGCACAATTTGCAATATTAAAGTTAAGATAAAATTATTTAAAGCAGTCAGTTTAAAAATATTAATTTTCACTCTAATGAGCTCTTAAAATCAATATAAACTATGTCCTTCGTTGCCCTCCCTCATATGTAAACTAGGAAATAAGTGATTAATGACTAATAACAGAATATAAAATGTAAACATAGAAGCAAACTTTAATTTATAAGTATATTAAAGATCGCAATACTCTTCTAAATATTCTTGAAAGAGAGTAAATTATGAAATTAAAAGATTAGAAAATCTTTTTAAAATATAATTCTATAATGTTGAAATTCTTGAGGCAAAGTTAATGGCTTGTATAGACTGCACTTATATAGGGCCAATTATTGATCTTTGCCACATAATATTCCCAGTTTGGTCAATTTTGAAAATGACTGGGAAGGAATTTGTCGATGAAGAGTAAGAGTTTATAGAGGGGTCTTTGACTTAAGCCACTACATATGCGTAACCATCTTGACTCACAATAGCTGCCACTACTTACACATCTCCATTACTTCCTTCATAAATTTTGGGAAATGGTGAAGTTAAGCACTCTCCTTCAAATGTATCAATCAACAAGAGCCATTAATAATATATATCAATTGATTTATTCTAAGATTTTAGCCCTAATTTTAAGCATTATTTATGTTTTTAAATTTTCATTATCACATAATTTAGATTAGGAAGTATCTTTTATTAAATAGGGATCCTATTAAACTTACTAGCGAGTGCGATGAGTGGCTAGCAGGGACCCAAACAGAGAACCTTAACAGAGATGTTAAAACTTAAAGCTCCACCTCAACCTAGACTCTAAGCTAGGAATAACAGAGCCAATAGACATCCTGCGATAATCTTCAAAGCGGATGTGGTTAATAAAACGTCTGAATCAGTAGACGTTAAAACCATTAACCTGGGAGCCCAAATGAGAAAGCTTACTCAAACCAACTTTTATGTCAACAATGAGATCAAAGAGATCAAGCGGAGCCTTGACCATATGAACATTGACTAGATAACTCGTAGTTTCATGAAAACTAAGGACAAACTATCGGGACTCAAAGCTACGATCGACAGAGGCTCTCTCCACAAACATTTCCTTGTTGCGGTAGAGATCATTGCTAAACTATGGCACATAACCATGAAAGCTTTTGAGGAATCTAAAAATCCGGAGAAATTCAAACCAGTCAGAGACGCGATGAAATGGGACACAATGTAGTTAACTACCTCAATCTTAATCACAACCTACCAGTTCCAATCCTCCATGGTAAACTCTTTGTTAAAAAAGGAAACCCAGTTTGAGAGGATCATTGCCGCCATTACTAAATAGGACACTCAACCTAACACTAGGTAATAGTAAAACCAGACCGGTATTCAACCTGACCAGAAGTCTGACCAGAATTCCATTCTTACTGATAAAGAACTCTAAGACCTTGAGGGTAAGATTAAGGACAAGATCAAACTCCAAGTTGATAATATGAACTAGATTAGAAAACTCAATGAACAATTTGGAGATAAAATTGAATTTGACCTCAAGACTAGTCTTAAACAAGCTTAAGTGGATGAAACCTACAAGAGAAAGAAAGATGGAACATATGACATTCTGGACTAAAAGTAAATCCAACAAGCCAAATATAAAGAACAAATTAAACAACAGTTTGCAACTGTTAACGGGAAATTCAGATGGCAAGACTTGGATGACGGAACTTAAGAGTTATTCAAGGACACCGACAAAGAATCACTGTTGAAACAACTTTAGAACGGTGACAACACAGTTGGTACGAACAAACCCAACAAGATACATAGAACCAAAGTCTATATTGACGCTTAAAGGTTCAACTATGAGCAAGCTAAACTCTTTGTAACATCACAACTAGATCGGTGGGCCGACTACAAAACGAAAACGAGGATTACTAGGATCAAGAACTCCTTCGTTACTGAAGTTTAATTCCAGGACTTCAGGAGCTACCAAAAAATTTTTAATTTTTTTAAAAAAACTTAATTCGGTAGCTATAAAGCCTTTAAACACCCTCTAGTACAAGGTATCTCACTCTGGAGGAAGAATATTCGGAAGAAGATTCAAATCTTCGAGGGGAAAAATGACTTGAACCTACACAGAAACAGAAGTAGGAAAACGAACACCATCAGGTGAATCAAGATCCTAGACAAGACACGATGACAGAAATGGACATGAGTTTTGTTTGATTAATCATTAACTGGACTAACACGGGAGTGGTCGTATACTTCCCAATTTTAAACATATAACACGCAAGACGCTAGATCGTCAAAAATGCGTTGTTATTATTTTTAAATATTAAAATTTTTTAGAAAAATTAACCTTTCTTTTTTTTAAAAGAAAAATTTTTACAAAATTTCCCTGTAAGTCTTAAGGTTATTTGATCATAAAATACATTATTTCAATTAAACTAGAAAATTTAATCTAAATAAATCAAATCTCCATTTATTTTTGGGAAATAAAATTGAATAGAAATTAAATTTCAATTTTCCCTTTCTATTTTTAAATATTTCATTTTAAAATTTTAAATTTTATTTTTGATTGGCTATCAAACAACAATATATCATAAGGCATAATAGAAAATATAGTTTTATTTTAAAAATTTATTTATTATAAATTTCAAAAGCTCTAAATTTTTTTTTTAAATCCTTAAAAAATTAAATTTAAAATTTAAAATTTTTAGCAATATGCTCTATAATTATTAGATAAAAAATTTTCCATAATGAAAAAAATTTAAATTTCATTAGAATTAAATTAAACTTTTTTAAATTTTTAAAAGGGAAAAAGACTAAAAAAAAGTTAAATTGAAAAAACCTTTTTAAACCTGGGGAAAATTATTTTTAATTCTTTTACAATATTTTTATATTTTTATCAGGTAATTTTTTTTGGTTTTTCCAAATCAAATTTCCCTTTTCTAATTTTATTTCTTGAATTATAATAAAAGTAAGTGTTAGTGTTTTATACGCATTTTAAGAACTATCTTAATTAATGGGTTTTTGTCTAAAGAAAAATAATATTTAGATTTAAACGCATCTAGAATTTAATTATAGCTTTTATATGTCAGATCAACAATTAAGTGGTTGCTATCATTCTAATTATCTGCTAATAAGAGCATTCTATTATTTAATAATCATTTTTTAATAAATAAGACTTGATAAATAATTAATTTGATGATTTTTACAGAACATAAAATGGAAAATTTATTTTATAAATAAAAAAAATGATATAAAAAAAAATTTAATTTTTTTGGAAATAAAAATTTGAAAAATTTTCTATTACCCAAAAAAAAAATAATTTTTTTTTTTAATAAATTTTTTAAAAAAAATTACTAAAATAAAAAAAAAATTTTTAAATTTTAATTTTTTTAAAAAATTTATAAAATTTTTCATTTTTAAAAATAATTTAACTTTCAAAATTTTTTTTTCTCGGGTTAAAATTTTTAACAAAAAAATTTTTAAAATTTTTTATTTTTTAAAAGAGTGTGAAGGGTTTAATTTCATTGTGTTAAAGGATTTAATTTGGAAGAATATGATGAAAGAAATACAGATTTCATGTCAGCTGAAGAATGCTAAGAATATAATGAGTGAAGAATAAATTAGAGGAATATAGAAAGCTGCACATCATGGATATTTCATGTAACTCATCTAAAGGGATCTCCTCTTTTATCATTTCAATTATCCCATTTTTTTAGCTTAATTCTAATCTCAATATTTTACTGTTTTACTTTTTTGTTGTTGATTAGAAATATCTTTAGTAAAATTTTTTTTATAAAATATTAGCATAAAAATAAGATTTATTTTTTTTATCGCATTTTAAAAAATTAAATTTAAAAAATAATTAAATGATTAGTAAATTATATAAATAGTTCAATCGATTATAATTTTTACAATAAAAATTGGTCCCAATTTTAAAAAAATTTTTAAAAATTTTTTTAAATTTTTAAATACAGTTTAAATAAAGACTCATCATTTAAATTTTTAAAACCCGACTCATCAAATATATTTGCTTCATAATTTATAGTATTTCAACTTTTTTAAATTCTTTAAATTTAATACTTCCCAAACCTCCCATTCAAAATTAAGATTTAATGCAAATATTTATTATTAATCTCAGTTTAGATGTTTTATTTAAACATTCCACTAGATTTAAAATAAAATTATAAAGAATTAATTTGATATAAATTTTCAATACTTAGATATTTAGGAGCTATTTATAGTAATTAAAAAAGTTTCCTATTAAAAAAGAATAAAAGGATGCCTAAAAATTTATCTTATAAATAAATTACGCCATTCTCTTATAAAGCTGAAGAGATCTAATCAAAGTTGATGACCTAAGACTGCTATACATATTGTATTAAGCTTTCTGAATTAAATATGCTTTGGAATTGAAATAAAATAAATCTTATTTTCTTAAATATCCATTATTTTCTGCAAATAATAACTTTATGGTTAAAGAAAATACTCTATGAACATAATAAAATATGAGTAAATAATGCAAAACTATTAAATGGGCAAGTGAGATGAATATTTTTATAAACTTGTAATTTTTGGTAGGGAATTAAAAAAATTTTAAATTTTAAAAACCCAAATAGAAATTTTTTAAAAGAGGGTTTTAAATTTAAAAAATTTTTTTTTTATTTAAGGGAAATTTTAAAAAAAGGTCAAAATCAAAATTTTTATAAAAAAAAAAAATTTCCAAAAAAAATAGGCGAATTTTATTTTTTGCTCTGTTAAAAAACCAAAAGGAATTTGGGGTTTTTTCATTTTTCAAAATTTAAAAATTATTAAATTTTAATTTGAGGCATCCCATTAAATAAATTTAAAAAGCTTTAGACTTCAGATAAGTTTCTTCTTGATCCTCGTTATCTTTTTAATATTATAATATTCTTCATTTTATATCTAGCTAGTTGGATGTGAGGTGGAACTGCCCAGCAAGTCCATATCCTTGAGTATATGGAGGCGACTATGGAGACATTAAATTTACTGCTGCTGCCTTAAATCAAGATGGATACTTTTATATAGCTGGTTTAAACCCCTTCAAGTTAAAAAAAAAATATTATTGAAAAAAATTTATTGTTTTTTTTAATTAAAAAAATTAGGTTTTTTTTAAGACTCCTCAAAATCTAATTTTCCCCTTTCCCAACTTTTTAAAACCCATTTTTTTTAATTTTATAAAAAAGGTTTCTTTTAAAATTTATTTTTTAAAAAAAAAAAATCTTTTTTTAATTTCAAAAGATCTTTTTTTAATTTCTTTAATAAAAAATTTTTTCCTATTAAGAAAAATGAAAAATATAAATAGCAATAGTCTTATTTTAGATTGAATCCTTCTGCCAGTGCAAATAACCCTTATCCAATAGCGCTCAAAATCCACCAAAACGGAAATATTATCTGGCAAAAAGCATTTTCCGGAACCTTGAATAACCAAAAAGTTAAACAAATTATTTTTAAAAAGTATATTTGATAATTAATTGTTTAAATGAATACAATCAGCTTCTTCACTCGCACAAGTCTTATTTATTTTTAACTCCATTCGACTCTCTGTTAATGACAGTTGATTGCTATTTCTCATCATATTACATGCTTCTAAGAACATCTGATGCCTATATGCTAGACTAACAAAGCTTTAGACCTGACAATCAAAATTTAATTACAGTCACCAACTCACATGGTCAATGGATATGTCTATGTCATTTTTAATCTTAAATTTCAAACATTAATTATTTTATAAAACAATGAAGTATTATAGGATGGACGGAATTAGGTAATCACAGAATTACAGATTTAATTTTTCAAAATTTCTTAATTACCTATATAATTTTAATGGATTGGTTTACTAGAATTTTAATTTTAAAATTGAAAAATTTTAAGGTACTTATCATTTTTTTAGTATCTGTTCCCGTTTTTAAAACTTTTTTCAAAAACTCTCCCTATAAAAAAAATTTTGGGTTGTTATTTTTTGGTTTTTTTACTTTTAACAATAATTATTGGAGATTGAAAATATTTTACCTTGGTTAACGAAACAACTATAAACAATTTTTATAATAGAAGCATAAAGTTATCTTTGAGAGTGATGAAAAACTTTTTTTTTTAAATTATTGTTTCATTCTAAGCTTGCAAAAGATTAGTTTTTAATTAATTAAATTTTTTTAATTATTGATATAATTTAGTGTCAGCTTAAAATATAATTTAATCACTTTTATGTTTATGTGAATCTGTATTTCGGTAATAACCTAATTCTATCCACCCAAAAATTAAATTTTTTTTTTTAAAAAGTAACCAAATTCTGATTATATGAGCATC
>JAJKFJ010022582.1:0-48937 GCA_027382625.1 Tetmemena sp. SeJ-2015
AAATATAGTTAATGAGTATAATGAGAAATGTTTAATTATTGTGCTTTTGCTTACCATTAAGATTTATTGAATTGGATTTAAAATTGTTTTGCATCCCTAGAGTTAAGGTCTTTTTAAAATTTTATATGATAAAAATGATTAAACACATAAGGACATCAAATTCAATTAAATTTTAATTAACATTTCCCTTAACCCCTAATTCTTAAAAATTTTGCTAATTCTTTATTCTTTGCTTCTGACCAGTTCCTTATATCTTCTCTATCTCGCACATATCAGCGAATATTACCAGAGGTATCAGGTTACCAAACTTTTGAAGTTGATTGCCCAGCCAGTCTAGCTTCTCATTTGCACTGGAGAAGGGAGTCACCTCACTATCAAGGTCTTGACTAAAGCCTTAGAATATTTCTAAAATCAAATAAGTGAATTGGGTCGTGAGTTGTAGAAATAAGATCAAGCTTAATTTAAAGGCAAAAATCATCATCGATAAGAATATTCTCTGGCTTTAAGAAAAAAGTAAGGGGTGATAATTTTTAGATATTAAATAGGAAAAGATTAGGTTTTAATTAAATAATTGCATTCCATTGGTTAATCATTCATCTTTAGAGCGAAATCCAATTAAACATTAAAGTTTTAATTATATCTCTAAAATATATATATTAAACACCAATCAATATTAGAGTTAATCAGAATCAGCCAATTAGAGATCTTTAATCATTAGACTCTTGATCAGCAAGATTATTAAGAATTGGGTTTTTATCTTATTTCTCGAACCCACGATCCAATTCACTTATTTTATTTTATATCACTTTAAAAGGTCTTCATTTCAAAATTACAGATGAAACGCTTGAGAATGCTTGACAAGGCTGGATCGCAAATAGTGCTGATTATATAAGTCTGTTCTAAACTGAATTCTCAGATGCCCAGATCTTTTTGTTGACCTTCATTAAAGGGATTTGTTTATTGTTTTGCCAAGCTTGTCGATTATCACAATTTCATAGTTAGGCTTCATCTCAAAGTTTTATTTTAAGGATTTTTTGGCAATTTTACTAAAACTTCATCATAGAGCTCTCCTAAGGAACTTCACTACAATTACAGCAGTGTGATTCACTCACAAATTGATCAGAAATCACATCAGATCAGAAAAACCACAAAAAATATAATGAAGGAGAGCAATTTAGAGCCAGATCAGAAAAATCACATATAATTTTTTTTTAAAGCATTCTAAATTTTTATTTCTTTAGTTTGAGTTTTAATAGCTCGGATGTGATTCCCACTCACTCATAAGCATTAACTATATAATTTATTAGCCAATAATAATTTTTCTTTTTTCGTATAATTTTAAATATGCTGTTAACTTTCTGTTATTATGCATCAGTAGTAGTGTAGTTATAAAAGATATCCTGAAGCTTCCGCAATTTTTTTTTTTTATGAGTGAGAAATTGATGTTGAAATAGTCATCTTCCAACTTTGTAAAAATAGTCTGATCAAATGAGGCCGTTGAAGCAATTGAGTTACTTGAGTAGTCTGAGTTTGTGATGCAATATTTTCATTAAAGCACTCCATTTTTTAAAGAGTCATGGATCTGGATGATTCTTATTTGATTTTGTATTTATCTGTTTCTATTTCTATGACTCTTCAAGTAAAAGAAGGCTGGAGCTTTTTAGAATTCTGAGTTTAGTGATGTAGATCATTCTATAGTTTGGGATATATTTTTTCAATAATTATGAAGTTGATACTTTCTTTCGAACGAAAATTCGCAGCCTCTTGATTGCCTGCTAATACTTACTTTGCTGGAAAGGAGAGATAAACCAATTTATCAAGGTGCCTCTAGTATGCTAGGCTAGACTTCTCATCATTGGAATTGATTAAAATTTAATTGGAGAGGCTCCTTTATGGTGATGCCTTGAAGTGATTTATCTATAAGAAAGCTGAGTAGCTGATTTAGATTAAAATATTAATCGTGGCTCGTTGACCACACATTTATCACTAGGCTAAGCGATTAAAATTTAAATCAAACCTTTCGGTAATGATGCAGGAGGAAGGACTCCGTTTAAATTTGATGAGAATTATTAGGAATCGAAAATCGGCTCTCTTGAAGCACTTGGCCTATTAATGGAGAGCCAATTGATTTAGGGTTAGACAGTAGTTCACTTACCTTGAAATGGCATTGACATCTAGATAAGTAAGTCTGCTAGTAGACCACAGGTCCCAACCAGGGGAAGCTTTCAATATCGTTCTGTTATCAAGAACCAGGTATGAAATGCTGTAGAGGATGATCTTTCAAGGTTAAATTAAAAATATTAATATATGAAGTAAGTATTCTCTTCAGACTCAAGCCTCTTCTCAGAGATTAAATATTCGATCTCTTGATGGGAAATTGAAAATGGATTAAATTTTAAATTCTCCAAAAAACTCACTAATTGGAGAACTATAACGACCTTGCGATGAAACTTAAACTTCAAGTTAAAAAATAAATAATTGAAAAAAAATTATCGAAAATCCTCAACTTATGCTCCTCTGTCAATAATATCAAATCAGCCTTGAGTTGAAAAAGCTTTCAATAATCGAGAGTTAGACTTATTAAGTTTTGAATTGAAAAAGCTGAACTTCAATTAAGTACTAAATATCCACTTCAGGATGTCAAAGACTTTGACAACTCTTCATCTCGAAGGATAAACTATATATACTCTATCCATTTCTAAACTCAACAAAAATTTCAGAAATGATAAGTGATTCTGATCAAAAAATTTTAAGATAAATGATACTCACTCTTAAAAGGTACTTGTAAGATAATGATATTCTTTACAGCCTACATTTCATTGGTCTGCTAATAGAATATTAGCCTTTGATTCTTAGAGAAAGTACTTAACTTGAACAGCAATTTGCTTCGACAGAACAGTGTATGATAGAACTTGGCTTTAATTCGATTGAGTCTGGGTTGACTACAAGAACACCACAAAATCTTTTTGGCATGGTTTCATCAAAAAACTTATGGATTGCACTCATAAATCTAAGCAGGTCCTGATCAAATTTATTTCCAAAATCTAAGTGCTTTCAGATCCTTATGCTATTTTCAATTAGCTGATTGAGCTGCTATGATGCAAAGACAAACTATTCTCTCTCATTAACAAGAAGGAAAAATAATACTTCCACTAGAGCGATGTCTTCTCATCGGCAAGAAGATTTGTAAGAATTGAGACAAATATCGTAGAACGTTGAAAATGTTTGTGAGGAATACAAACACGACTAATATCAAGCAACTATTGCAGCTATTGTGCTTAGCTGCTCGATTAAGACTATCCAGTGTCATCTTCCCACTGCATCTGGGAAAACATGGATCATGATGATGCTGAGTATTGGAAGCAGCGTGGAAAGAAAGTTCTCATCTTGGTGCTCATCGGCATCTACTTCCCCTAGGAATTAATTTAAGAATTGAAACCATAGAAAATTTTAATGGATAGAAAAACACTAATGAAATTGTAATAGTTGACGAGTATGACTAGATAATAACTACTCACCATTTCAAAGTCATTTAAGGAAAAGTGTTTGGAATATGGGACTTAAATCTTACTCAAAGTTATCTATTCAGTGCAACTCGCGATCCTGGAATTTAAAGAATCATACAAAATTCTCTTAGAGATTAAAATTCTCTCCTTCTAAAGTGAACTAGTATTAGTTTTAGGGATTGAGTAAGACCTTGAAGGATATATAAAAATAAACAAAAAATGATCAGAGCAAGTCGATAACACAATCAAATAGATTGAAAAGCATGCCAAGCACACTCTCATAATAATCTTTGGGGAGAAGGACACTCATGTCAAGTATGAAAAAATAATTCGGCAGCTTGGAATGACTAACTACAAAAGAGGAATTACAATAATAAATTTAGATGAGATTTAACAATGGCACTCGGGAGTATTGATGATAATCCCAGAAGAGTGCTGTGATTAAATTAAAAATTAGATTCAGGCAGGACAGCAATGTGATCATTTCATGTAATTTAAACTCTGAGAGTCAGTATTAATAGATGAAAGGCAGAAGCTCAAGGACAAGAGGCATCCTCCAGTCAGTGTACTGGTAGTGATTAACTAATAGAAGAGTTTGATCATCCAAGACAATAAGAAACTCTCAAAGCAGCAACTCTACTATGTAGAGAAACTACTCGAAGTTTTTTACAAAAGAAGAAACACAAAGATACTCATCGAGGCACTCCAGCAATCTGTAGACAATAAGAATAAAATAAGATCACTCCAGCACTTGAAGCAAGTGATTGGTGAAAAATATTTCAGAAAACTTTTCTGAATTCCCTTCCCATCTTCGTTTAGTTGTTAAAAGAGTGCCAGTAATAATTAGTTCTCAAAGAAAATGTAATTAAATTTTATTTACCCAAAAAATTTACTAACTATATAATTGCCACCAGTATTAGAAGCCACTCAACTCGGCTTTACCATAGATCCTCCAGAAGTGGAACAAAGTGTAAACTGAGGTTGGCAAAATAAGCTATCTGCGACTCATGTCCAAGATAATAGGAAAGATGAGTTGAATGTAAAATCTAAAACAAGAACTAGCGTTCAATATTGGCGAGTGGGAGATAACGGGAAAACTCATTGATAAATAGTACTGCAGAGCGCTAACAAAGAATTTATTCGAAGAAGCATGCAAGAAGCATCAATAACAACGCAGCGACGAAGTGAGAGACGCAGGAGCAGATATACTAGGCTGTAAAGAAGAATTATATCTTCTCACATGAGCTACTCTTTACACCTATTTTATTCATCTTTCTTCATCTAATTATGATAATAGGAAATCAAATTTCAAGTTTTTAATTAAAATTTCAATTCGTTCAATTTAGAAGTTCTAGTTTAAAGATTTTTAACTTTATTTGTTAAAAAATCTTAATATTCAAAGGGTCTTCTCATCTAAAGGATGAAAATTTTGCCCGGGCAAATAATTTAGCTTTGGCTAATTATTTATCAATAAAAATTTATTTTAAAGTGCATACAATAATAGAAAAAAGCATTTAATATTTATTCTTCTCCTTTCCAAAAACATAAATAGTAATTAATAAATATTTAAACTTGTTTTAAAGTATTTAAAAGTTTGATAAGAGTTATTTTGTAAAAAGGGAGCCTTAAAATTATTCCAATAAAACAGCTATAAAGTATCTCACAAAAGCCTTGAAACGTATTCTCCTATCAAACTTTAAAAATATAAAACATTTTTAAAATTTAGTGGCAATCTCAATCAAAGTGAGTCGATGCAGTTTAAATTTAATTAGCAGAGATATTTTTTGTAGTTGAAGGATAGCTTTAAAGCAAGCTTGTTAATTAATAATTTCTCAATAAAATTTACTTTCTTGTCAAATTATCAAATTACTGAACTAATTCAGTTACTTATTTTTAAATTAAAACAAAAAATCAAGTTCAAATTTGTTTTAAAACTACACATCCAAAAATATGTATGTTTCTAAAATTTTTGTAATGTTCGCTGGATATATTCTCTTTTTAGAGTTGATTTACTTCAAAAATAATAAGTTTTTGATTGTAGAGATGCTAATTTTTATTTATGACTTTGAGGAAATTATTCAGAAACTTGAATGTTTAAATATTTATTAAGAACTTTAATTAAAATACTTTTTTGTAAATGTATAATTTTTTCTTTAGTAAAAATAAATTAACTTTTGAATATCTATCAATTTATAAATGTGAGGAATACAAACATTAGTAGACGAGAGAATGAAAGATGAAAGATATCAAACAAAAATGAGAGAGATACGCAGATGTCTTCATTGCGAAAAAATATAGCAAAGCAAATCGATTTTTCCACAAAGGTTTATACTACTCACATGAAAACCCACCATAAACATGTGATGAAACTGCTATAAGAAGGAGACCATAACAAAACAAAGATATTTACTATCTTAACTTAGGCGTTTAAAAAATCTAGGAACGTATCAGACCGAGACTAGATAAAACTTAAGAAAAATAAGTTGACTTCTAGAGTTTTATCCCAATCAATCAGCAATAAATATACAGTTATAATCCTCAGCAAGTCAATGAAGCAAAATATTATCATAATTGATATAGCTCTCAGTTCAAAATCTGAAAATCAATACCAAGCTTATTGCTAATAAAAAGAGAGAGAAGTAGAAGAGCAACACCAAAGAGAGAATTAACTATTGATTAAAAATTAGCATTTAAAACTTGCAATAAATGCTCTACTCTATTCTTAAAATGCTCTGAAAACAAAGAGCACAAGAAGCCTAATATTTAATTACTGTAAAACCCAAAGTTATAAAGAAGAATGATGTTTAAAATATCAATAAAAAAGACAGAAAGAAATAAAACTTATACAATTTTAAGAGGAAAGTAATACATGCTCAAATTTAAAGAATATGAGAGGAAAATCAGGATTAGCTCACTTCAAAGTAAAATGTTAATTTTTTATTTCTTAGAAAAGGCATAGCATTCCTTCATTCAAGCAATAATAAAATATGATAAGTTTTTGAAAAATGCAATTCATTCAAAATGAAATTAAACATTTGAGAAAGAGGCTGCTTAATTGGGATATGGAGATTCATTTCAAACTTTTTAGGAAATAGAAGGAAAGAACGAAGTGTTTAGAGCAGCAAATCTTGCTTATAGTTCGTCATGAATCAACTATGATATGCAAATAAAGTTAGTTGGGTAAACTGAGGTTAATTATCCAAGCACTGCAATCAAAGGTGATATATGGACTTCAAATTTTAGAGAGAAATAGCTCTACTTTAATTGAAATATTGAGGAACCAAATTTAGTGAAATGATGATGGCCTATCCTTGGCAACTTCGATTTAAAGTAGGAGGGAATCGAGATTTCATTCCTTACGAGACCAAATCAATAAAAAATATGTTTTAGCTGCAAATCGAGGACGTATAAGAATTAGGATACTTATTCATGTGGAGTATAGCTTCGAATTTTACAGAGGTAATCGCATTCCTTCTTTACAAAGGTTATAGGTAAGATATTTTTAATTAGTTTCTCTTAATTTAATATTAGGATTGTTGACAACATATCATGGATAAAGTAAGGCATAACAACAGACTACAAAAACGGGCAGGCATATCACTTCAGGCATTGCAAGGAAACATGCTTAGTAGGGCTAAAAGGAGTAGTTCCTGAGGGCACCAATATCTTTAAAGTCAAAGACCTAATAAAATCAAAACTCGGAGCAAATTCAGAGAAGCCCGAGTCAATTAAATAGCTTATTGAAGCATTACTGGCTTATTTGAAATTGTTTGAAGAAGGAATAATCTTAATGAGGGGTGGGTTACAATTGGAAAAGAATTATTATATAATAAATGCTAAAAGCAAGTTAATTAAATGAATATTTACTTTTCAAATTCGATATTTTTACCTTACCAACCCTTAAAGGCTTCAATGATCTCATATGAGAGGAAATGAACTCCTCAGAGATATCTTAACGCGTAGACTTTAATGCCAATAAGCTTATTAATAATAATATAATATACCCGGATACCTGAATGTTATCCGCCCACCAGCTGATAGCGACCTCCAAAGAACTAAGTCTGAAAATAAATGGAGACAGACGTAGGGAGAAGAGCAGAGTAATCGTGATGACCCTGCCATTCTTAAATCTCTATTGACGAAAAGGATAGTAAAAAGTTTTATTAAATAAATATTTCTAAATATTATTTATATTAAAGATGAATTGATGGATTTAAAGCTGATATCCAAAAATGCAGCAAATACACGATAATTTAGGTGTTCTAAAAGCTCTAGCTGTGCAGTGATTTGGCTCTCTTCCACCTATTGTTTGAACATTTTACACATTCTGAGGGCATTCTCTCTCTGGATTGTGACATATTCTGACTTGCTCTTTTCAATTAATTCGAGATAACATAGCTGGTCCCTACAGTATTGTCACTCAACTTTCTAATTGTCATCTTATCT
Source organism: Tetmemena sp. SeJ-2015 (assembly GCA_027382625.1). Lineage (NCBI taxonomy): Eukaryota > Ciliophora > Spirotrichea > Sporadotrichida > Oxytrichidae > Tetmemena > Tetmemena sp. SeJ-2015. The sequence continues at coordinate 7,953 of JAJKFJ010022582.1, forward strand.
ACTTTCCTCTCATTCAAGTTGCCAAATAACAAAGAATTCATAGTTTTCACTCTCCAATGTTGTTGTCATTCTAACTCTGTTCTCCTAGTGTCTTCCATTCTTAATTGCTATCATGAATTAGGAAGACTTAAATACACTATTCGCTTTTAATTAATTAAAAATTAGCAAGCAATAATTAAGACTTTGATTAAAACTTTTAAGATATCCATTAAGCCTTTTCTTTAATAGAAATATCATTTAAGAATGACATTAAGACTGTTTGCCTTAAAAGACATTAACTTTTAATAATTTTTAATTAATTAAAAGCGAATAGTGTATTTAAGTCTTCCTAATTAAATTTCATGATAGCAATTAAGAATGGAAGACACTAGGAGAACAGAGTTAGAATGATAACAACATTGGAGAGTGAAAACTAAGAATTCTTTGTTATTTGGCAACTTGAATGAGAGGAAAGTAGATCAGATGACAATTAGAAAGTTGAGTGACAATTCTGTAGGGAGCAGCTATGTTATCTCGAATGAATTGAAAAGAGCAAGTCAGAATATGACAGAATCCAGAGAGAGAATGCCCTCAGAATGTGTAAAATGTTAAAACAATAGGTGGAAGAGAGCCAAATCACTGCACAGCTAGAGCTTTTTGGACACCTAAATTATCGTTTATTTGCTGCATTTTTGGATACCAGCTTTAAATCCATCAATTCATCTTTACTTATTCTCACTATTTGACGCAAGCTAGCGCACCCTTTATAGCCCTCTTATAAATAAATTAATAAAACTCACACCAATTAACTCAAAATACTCTTAATTAATTCTTAGGCATCTAGCTGCGAGAGTTTGACTAAACATAAAAGCTCAAAACCAAAGAATAGCTTATCTAAGAACTCAACAAAACTAATTTTAAGTCAAACAATTCCAAGCAGACCACAAAATTGTAATAGATAAGAAGCGCCAGCACTAGAGACCAAAGAAGTAAAAAGAGAAACTCATCATAGTTACTCAAAATATGAGAGGAATCACGACTAAAGAAGACACGAAGATACTGGCCTACCTTGCAATAATATAGAACAAATCGCAAGCGAACGTCATCGTTCTCACGAAAATTAAATCATGGGAAGGAAATAGATCATACCAAGCCTTACTAAGAAGAGAGGGCTGGCATATAATAGTAGCACATACAAGCAAGAAATAACCAAAGAATGCTGAAACGAGAAGAAGAGATAGAGTTGAGGTCCTAATCGATGCCGCTGTACACTGCTCGAATATTATAGAACTAATTAATATTTTAAAAATTTGCGAGGAAAAATATAACTATAAGGGTAACATATATCTATAGCTATCTAAGGTTCATTATCATGTATGCGATGAAGGAAATGTAGAGGATCAATGCATCATTATCACTACAGAAGCAATAAGCTAGTGCGCTCTCATATCTCACGCTGAGTAATGTTGAATTGCATCGAGAGCGCGCATCGAAACTTCAACTGCGATAGAGTGTGAAGTGCTAGCAAGCATATACTCTTTATATACTGTGTATTTACTCTATGTCACTCACTTATCTCTTTACGCTCTAAGTAGAAATGATGATTATATACTTGAAATGATAAGTGATGAAGAGTGCAAATGCATTTTCCACTTGATAGCGTAACTTACTTGAGTGCGCTCAATGTGCGATAGGTGCGCCGTGAAACGCTCTCTCGAATGATGCTACTTGCGCACTTGTTGCATATCGGAAAAGTAGAGAGGAGAGGCTTGCACTGAAAAGTGCGATAGTGATTTTCACTCCACCATACTTAAGTTTGCACTTGTTTGCACTTGTTCTCATTGTACACGCATGTCATGAGTGCATACACTAGTGATACATGTTTGCACATGATGTATTAATGATGTTAGCATGCATGAGTAGTAATACATTTCGCACACACATAGTTTGCAGTGAAAGAGTGCACTCTCAATCAAAGTGCGATAGAGTTCATCACTCCATTAATAATGATATAACCAATAATCGCTATAACTTAATAATCATATACTTATAATTGATCATAACTTTAATCGATCATTATTAATGGAGTGATGAACTCTATCGCACTTTGATTGAGAGTGCACTCTTTCACTGCAAACTATGTGTGTGCGAAATGTATTACTACTCATGCATGCTAACATCATTAATACATCATGTGCAAACATGTATCACTAGTGTATGCACTCATGACATGCGTGTACAATGAGATACAAGTGCAAACAAGTGCAAACTTAAGTATGGTGGAGTGAAAATCACTATCGCACTTTTCAGTGCAAGCCTCTCCTCTCTACTTTTCCGATATGCAACAAGTGCGCAAGTAGCATCATTCGAGAGAGCGTTTCACGGCGCACATATCGCACATTGAGCGCACTCAAGTAAGTTACGCTATCAAGTGGAAAATGCATTTGCACTCTTCATCACTTATCATTTCAAGTATATAATCATCATTTCTACTTAGAGCGTAAAGAGATAAGTGAGTGACATAGAGTAAATACACAGTATATAAAGAGTATATGCTTGCTAGCACTTCACACTCTATCGCAGTTGAAGTTTCGATGCGCGCTCTCGATGCAATTCAACATTACTCAGCGTGAGATATGAGAGCGCACTAGCTTATTGCTTCTGTAGTGATAATGATGCATTGATCCTCTACATTTCCTTCATCGCATCCATGATAATGAACCTTAGATAGCTATAGATATATGTTACCCTTATAGTTATATTTTTCCTCGCAAATTTTTAAAATATTAATTAGTTCTATAATACTATTAGAAAGTTTGAAACATCAAGAGCAGCTATCATTATATCTCTCAAAAATTAAAAAATTAATAAAAATATTTATGAAGACTAGAAATAGAACTTCAAAATATTTGTCCTCGCAGTATACGGAAACCCAGCACCAAACAACTAAGAACAATACTAAGAACTTGCTCTCATTGAATCCATTAACTAACTGGAAAGAGGCGACTAAAAGATTCCATTCATCATAATAGGGGACCTCAACAAGAAGTTAGGAAACAAAGTCAGCGAATTTAATCTAGAATCAATAGAACACAGAAGCATTCATAAAAGGAGGAGTCCTTCATGAATCAAAGCCTGACTTCATATTCTCAAAGAACATCCATGGCCCTTCCTCCAAAATAATTCTGGAAGACAGCTAGATCTCAGACCATAAATTACTCTGAATATAAATAGAGCAACTAATCATAGATACTCCAATAAAAATGATCAACTCAAAAGCTATTAGAGAAGCGAGTAAGATAAATCAGCTAGAGATGAACTCATGAACTTATAGTACAGGATTATCGAGCATTTGGATGATAATTAAATTCAAATTGAAATTCTACTTGCACAGCCTTCTGTTTTAGGGAAGTCCAACTCCATCTTTGTTTTAGTAGAAATTTCTTGAAATGACATCATTTTAATTATTCTTAACTTGAGGTGGCTAGTATCTTTAATTAAAGAGTGGACTTGGACTCCATGTTTAAAAATTAATAATTAAACTTAATTAAATTAATCAGAATGGTGACTGGCGGCTGGATCTTGAAAATTTGCTCGAATCGGAACAGCGCCTATACCCCCAATATTACTACTACTACAGCCTATGGCCTCCGCAACGATTCAGGCAGTTTTTCAGAGAGGGAGACTTCCTGAATTAATTTATACCACTTACGCAATTAACCTCTATACTGTACTATTAGGCTGGCAATGGTAATCAGTAGAAGCAACACAAAGAGAAAAAAGCACGCAGTTGAAAAAATAATCAGTCAATCAGAAGAACATCTATCTCCTCGACTATTAAGGATTAACAGCAAGCGAAATTCAATCCCATATACAAGCAAAGAGAACTGAGTAACGAACTACCCCATCTAGACCTAGAACAGCTGGACCAACACGCGATAAATTAGGACGAACACTACTCCTTGATGAAGAAACTAAAATCCCTCAAAAGAAAGCAAATCCTTACCTCGGTCTAGGTTAAAGACCAATATAATAGACCAATCTGTCTCCCCTAACATAGATTAAGGTTAATGCTAGCGGAACAGTACGATGAGAAGTACTGTAACCACCTTGTTAATGAACAAAAGATCTATCGAGGCAATGGAGTAAGATACTTTAAAGAACTCACTCAGGAATATAAAATAATTAATTTAACTGGAGGCGACTTTAATCTAGATAATATAAAAAATTCATATATTGAAAAAAGTGGCAAGACTTTCTAAAGTAAAGTTAGGAGAAAATAATATAAAATATAATTAAGCTTCCCTCCCATACTTACAACGCAGTACTTAAAGCAATTAAAAACACAAACCAAAGCAAGGCAAAGGTGGGATGATGAAAGTAAAGTACTATGACTGCCACCTAACTGATGAAGAATTTACACGAAGCGTCGATATCGACACCCTAATGGAACAAACACCATATCATTGGTGGTCATCCTTATACAAATGTAAAGATAGCAGTAGTCACAGAATGGAAGGCCAATACGTCTCTGCACTCTCAGAAATGGCAGTTAGGAAAACCATTATGATGGGAGACTACTAAAGATACAACGTGTTGAAAGGCCAAGAAGCAAAGAAGGGAGCAGCAGTTCAAGTAAGAGACGAGGCACAAGGACTAGCTACAGATGAAAGCATTATTGAAGTCTAAACTCTTGCAATGGAAATGCTAAGAGAACTTCTCTAATTCACATACAAAAATGTCACTATATTAATAAAAAACAATATAATAACAATTAAGAGTCGTACAAGGAAGTAGCCTCTCACATGACCTCCTCAATATATAGATTGATGACCTCGTTTAAGGAGACCCCATCATATATAAGAAGATACTGAACTATAGAAAAATGTGCTCAGATTGGTAAGAAACAACAATCTCATAAAAGAGAAGTTGACCCCCTCACATTACACCAAACAATAGCACTCCTCTTGACAGACGACCTAATGGCGGAATTTGACTCAGAGATAGAGCTGGAACACTGGGTCAGAACATAAGTGGAAAAGAGATGGAAAATAGAATATAATATGGAAGTGAATAATAAGATAGTAGCCTTTACAAATTACTAACACTCCAAATTCAAAAGACTAATCAAAGAGGAGGATAAAGAATATCTGGACCTAGAATTACAAGTCGAGTTAGTCAACAAGGTGAAATACCTGAGCATGCAACTAAACAAGATCATCTTTTCCAACTCTACATAAAGGGAGAGATTGGCGGGAACGCTACTCATAAATAAAATTAAAAATATAAGATATTTAAGAAAGTTCTCCCTTAATGTTATCTCCCAGAAAACATAGTAAATATACCAAGACTCAATAATAAGATTCTAAATCTCTCCATACGTACTCGCAGGAATAATGAGCGTGGACGAAGCACTAGAATTCTGGAGGAAGACATAAAATAAGATTATCTAAGTCCCGAGAGCCACACCCACCATAGTTTAACTATCAGTAATACCACAGCCCAACCTTGTATAATGGTGGTGGGAATGCCTACTCAGATAAGAAACACGCTAATCAATATACGAATTGGTAAAGATGTGATAACAAATAATGAGCAAAGTCAAACAAGACGCCACCCAACTCAATTACTTCAAATCAAGTGAAGACATCCAAGGGGCACAGATGATGAGAAGAATTAGACCCGTGGGAGATAAAAGAGAGATCTGATATATCGGGCTGGTTTAGTAGACGCACAACACTAATCAATCCAATCGTGAAATGATGACTCTGCCTAAAAGAAAGATAAGCAGAGAGAATAAACACACACGACACATACATGAAATATTACTTCAAAAAGCTGGGTGGAAGCCAAACAATGCATTACTTTACGGACGCAAGCTGCATAATAGAAGGAAAACAAACATACTTGGCAGCAGCCTTCATTCACTGGGACGAGTAAGTCGGGGAAGGATAGGAACTCGCATAACACGTAAAAGAAAAGGAGCAACTTGAAAGAATGACTAACAACACAGTGGAACTCAAAGCAATCTTATTGGCGTTAAAGTTATAAAGAAAAGAATGCCAAGCTGAGGGAAACACAAGCTTATCATCCACACAGACAGCAAATGAGCTGTGGACACCATAAACTCTTACTCTGAACGAAGGAAGAAGGAAGAAGGACCAATAACTAATGAGTAAAAGACGAAACGTAGCCGTGGTGTGGCATATCAAAAACTAACTCAGAAATATATACAATGCAGAAATATATTCAGAACTCGTCAAAGCCCTCAACATGAAATAAGAAAACATAGGTAGATCTCAGTAGGAAACCACACAGTAGACTTTTTGTTTGATCACACAAATAGAGGGAAAGCCATGCAACCAAGAATAAAACTCGACCTACCTATAGGAGATATTCCAAAAGCCACCATTTGTGATGAATAAACACAGAATCGGGCAATAGCACACGCAAGCGAAAGTTAAGCAAAACTAGCGGCAGTAAAATTAATGGCGAAACAAATTCAGAAAACGTAGACAACATTAAATTTGGAGAACACAACAAAAACCAAAGGATAAACCTAAATAGATCAATATGGGAAATCTTCCCCCAAGTTACGTTCTAAACAAGATACTCGAAGAGACTAGTACTAGGAGTATTATTCAGACTACTCCAAAGAAGACTACAGAGATTATTCAAGATCAAACCTCTGGGAAATAAAAATAACACCTGACGATATAGAAGCTGACAAGAAGTTTGATGAAGCGATAGAAGAAGCGAAGAAAATGCTTACGAGAACCCAAATGAACACAGAGATACTAAGCGCAATCAGATGGGTCGCAAGCGCAGCAGAACAGATTATCCAAGTTTCAATACCAGAACTCAAAGAAAATAGAAAAGAGTTGGAATAGATAATCAGGTAGGTAGCAATATATAAAATGAAAACAACAGACCTCCAGAGAATCAGAGTAAGAAAGCCACAGGATTCAGAAAAGTGCGAGACCAGCAGACCATCGGAACTACGGGTTGATCTAAGCGCGATCAAGATATGGAAGTGGAAACACGGAAAGGAGAACAGACTATTTGCATAAGAAAAGATCGACTCAATAATAAAATATGCAAACAAATAAGAAACAAAAATTCAAAAAGCCAAAGAAAAGGGAGAAGAGGAGAAACTAGAAAAATTAAAAGGCAGAGAACAAATCTACAGCGAGCACTTCATAAGATGGGAATATAAAGTCCCAGACTGGGGAAAGATTGCTGAGAGCTACGACGACATAAGAATACTGTTCGTGGATCTAAACCCACCAACGGAAGCAGAAATAAGCATAAGGAGGAGTGTGTGGACAGACACCATCAACCTTAAAGTAATGACAGGATATAGAAGAGAAGTTAAACAAGTACTCAAAAGGACCAAAGGCATACAGAAAAGACAATTCATAGCATGCCCATGCGAACACGAAAGAGTATCAATAAACCATCTTAAAGACCGCACCAAAATAGTGAACAATGAAAGAAAATAGTTTGATAAAATAGAGAGACTGGTCCAACTCTGTAAAATAATATAAATAATAAATGAGAAAGGAATACGGCCCTCCAAAATAGAACACCTAGCAGAAGTAGACCAAACAGCCAAAGAAATAAATGAAATATTATACATTTATCGTTTGATTTTAAAATTTTAGAAATGTAATCAACTTTTGATTAGTTAACGAATAAGCAATCAATTAATTAATGATTCCCCTAAGGGGTATTCAGGCTAGTAATCATATAACAGCCAGTAAAAAAATAATTAAAGAGATTAGTAGAGGATAATTAAATATACAGATTAACTATTTATAACTAACATCAGATTAACAAAATTATAAATGAAATTTTTTCCCCACTCTATGGTCCTATGGGCCCTACTCATTAATTTTCAATTTTAATAATTCCAAGCCCACCCACCACCCAAATCGTGCAAGACAACAACAAAATAGGTAAATAAATATCCTTCTTTTATTTTAAAATATATTTTTAGAGATCAACTCAAGAAAATTAAAAAACACAAATATTTCTGGAGCAATGTAATAATGAGTTCCAATAAAATTAAAATTAAGATAATTATTCTGAAAAACATGGAACAAATCAAAAATTGTGTAATTATTTTTATTCCTTAAATTGCTTTCCTTTAGGTTTTGTGCACGCGAAGGGTGGTGGGTGGGCCTGGGAATTATTAAGATAGAAATTTAATAAGTGGGCGTAGGGATATACGAGGGAAAAATTCTCCATTACTAAAATTTTTAACGTGATGTAAGTTAATTAAACTGATGTCTTAATTTATAATTTGAGTTATTAATCACTCATTAGTATTAACACTCACGGTTATATATCTAATGGATGAGTTCCCTAATGTACCTATTTATTATTTTTTAATTCCCATTAAGTTATTAACAACATTCTTAATATAGGTTTTTACAATTTCAAAAATCAAACGATAAATGTATAATATTTAAAGAACTCATAAACCCTAGAGACTCAAACAATAATAAAGTGAAGCTCATTGTAGGAGCAAAGATGATAAAGATGAATTGATGGATTTTAAGCAGATGTATAAATGTGCAGGAAATACAAGATAAACTAGGTGTCCTCAAAGCTCAAGTTGCTTAGTGTTTTGGCTCTCCCTTCCTTGCTGTGTGAGTATTCTGCTGATCCTCATCTGATTCTCTCTCTTGATTATGTGCTAGTTCAGTTTATATTTCCACCAAGCTTCCGAGATAACATAGTTGCTTATGTGTCAAATGTGCGAGAACTTCCCACTAGTCTTCAGATACACTTTTCTCTCAATGAGTTTGTCGAATAGCTTAGAATTCTGTGTTTTCGCTCACGAATGCTGTTGTTTCTTTCAATCTGAAGTGCTTGTGTCTTCCATTCTTAATTGCTATAATAGAATTGATTAAAAAAAAACTTAAATACATTAATTACTTTAATCTTAAAATTAATTAAAAATTCTTAAAATTTTATCTCTTTTAATGCAAACGTTCTTAATGTAGTTCTTAAATAATTTCACTATTAGAGATAAATTTTATTAGAGATCTTAAAACATCTTAATAGAGTCTTAAGTGTAGTTTGCTAATTCTAAATTAATTTGTTACCTAGATAATTAAGTGTAATTAAGTTTTTCAATTTAATAATGATTTCAGCAATTAACAATGGAAGCAGAGAATGGAGTTCACACACCTACACCACAGCATTGAAGAGCAAAACTAGAGAATTCACTGAAATCTTTCAACCTCACGGATAGAAGAGCATATCGAAAGACTGGCAGCAGCTTCATTGACCTAGCAGCAGGGAGCAGCTACACTATCTCGAGCGACTTGAACAATGAAGATGAGAATACAAGAGCAAATCGGAGAGTGAAAGCGAAAAGGATCAGCGAAATATTGAAAGAATGCTCAAGACAGAGCTGAAACACCTCGCAAATTGACGCCTTCTTTGTTCTGTATTTATAAAACAAGTAAATATCTCCTTCAAATCCAATAATTTTTCTTTAGAAGAAGCTACGAAGAAAAAGAGCGAGGCACCAACCCAACAAAATATACCACTCACTTCATTAAAAGTCCCAAATGTTAGGCAACAAACAAAGAGAAAGGAACCAAGCCCACTGTTCATGGCAGTACAAGATACAGAGAGAGAGGACCTCATCTATTAGACCCCGACACTTGGAGAAATACTGGCTGCAGCAGATGAACACAGGGATCATGATAGAGAAGGACAAACATTCAAGCAATAAATACTAACTAAGTGGTTAGCAGATATGAAATCCTAGAGACTTCATTAGAGCAGAAAATACATGAGCTTAACAAATATAAAGCAATAACGTTCGGATATAACAAAACAATGAAGCAGAGAATCATTCAAATGATACTGACAGCACTCAAAATAAAAAAGGAAAATTATAACCCTGAGGCAGAGGGGAAAATAGCGGAGCAGCTCAGAGAATGTAAAAGGCAATTCAAAGAGTATAAGAAGAGCAGGAGGAACAGAAAGTATATTAGCCAGAACAAAACACACTAGCACATTGAATAAAAGCATTGAGGACATGCTAGAGTACACATAACATAACGAAATTGAAGATGCTGTAACAATGATAGCTCATCGACTAAGAAGAAAAAATATAAAAAGAATAGAAAAAAATGAGAGAAGAACTAAGAGAAGAAACAGGCGAATCTTACTTGTAAAGAGACAAGGAGAAAAGCAAATAGACAAAGAAAAGAAAGAAAGACCAAGCAATGAACAGACAAAGGCGATGATTCTCTAAACACTAAATAAAGCAGATTAATTTAACTATCCATGAAGGTTGGTTGCATCATTGCTTGCAGCATAATGCGATTTCATTCTAAAAAGGAATATAAAGCCGAGAAACTTACCTGAAATGTAGTCGATTAGTTAAAAGCAAAGTATAATGCTAGTGGCGTAATTGATTATAGGATAATTAATCATATTTAATTAATAATTAAGTTACTCTCTTCACACATCTCACCAGCAAAATAAAACTGTCACTTAAAGTTGCTGGCTCTAGTTGTCTGTATGGTATTCAAACTCCCTTCCGTTAAAAATTTATTAATTTAAAAATTTCAAACATCAATTCTAAATCTATAATATTGAAGTGATTTGGGGGAGATAAAAAAAGAGATCAGCTTTTGAGCGCGAAAGCTCAAGTTTTTTTTAATGTTTATAGGTGATATATTAAATAAATTAAGCAAAGATAACGCAAAGCCAAGCCCTTCCCTTCTCACCCACTCCTCGGTCATCTCAACTCTCACTCTGGCTATCTAATTCTAAATCAAAATTTAAAACTAAGTTATATTCGAGAGATTATCATTCAGAGTCTGAACTGTCAAAAACATTAGCATCTTGACTGTTGGAAATAATTTTAAATTATCAATTCAAAGACTCAAAATATTTACACAAAGATATACAAAATTATGTACTATGGTTTAAAATTAGGAAGCCAGACTGAGAGCGTTGAGATGAGCAAGGTCTGGGAGAGAAGAGAGGACTAGACTGTACGTTCTCCTTGTTTAGCTTGCGATATTCTCTTGCCTACCTGACAATAATAATAAATATGAATGACTAAAAGGTGGTTGTTCAAACTAAAATAAACAGATAATTATTATAAAGGTATTACTAATTGTTTTCATTGAAGATAGAGATAGTTTTAGAAGGGAAATATGTAATAATTGAACATGTTCAGTGCTGATTTAACTTCAAATTCAATTCTATTATGATTTACTCTCCATCAGTTTAAACTCTAAATTGTGACTAAAGTAAAATTTATCTTACCTGGTATCCAATAGAGCGATTTTTTGTGAGCTCTGGTGTTACAAAATGCAGTTCTATATTACTAGTTTAGTACTTTTAATATCTGCCTACATCATTCTCTCTCTCTCTCTCTCTCTCTCTCAAATAAAATGTAAAATTAATTTAGATATTACCATTTTGGAGCCTTCCAATTTGAAAAGAAATTGGTATCTGTTGAAATCTTTAGGAACTTTGAGCATCCTATGCATGCGAACAATTTAGGAATCTTTTGTGAATACTTCTGGCCTCTTCTTTATTTTCATTTTATTATACTGAACAATTTAATGCGTGATAGAAGATGATCAAAACTTATATCAAGATAGATAAGCACCGAAGGAAGTTATTTATAATAAGTGATGACTTATATAATTTTAATTATTAATGGGAGAAGGAGTCAGTAAATAGATTTTGGTGAAGATCCTGACTGGCAAGACTTATTTTTGAAAATTTTGATTCCATTTTAGTTTCGAACTCACTTTTCGTTTTAGTTGTAGTTGTTGAGGTTGAGGGTTTGGTTGTCTTGATGATCTGAATTGAGTGATGAGTTGTCAAAAGTGTTCACAATTTTCTCTAAGCTGTATTCTTCAAGTTACATGCAGGTTAAGATAAATCTCTTCAAGTAAATAGAGTATCATTCAGTGTTTTAACTTGTGGCCTTGATATTCTCGATGGTGTAAGAGTGCTCTCTTGTAAGAGATTGCTGAATTGCTGTTGTTGCTATTGCTGTTACTAGAGCTGATCAGTTCTAGATTTAAATTATGAGATATCTCAAATTAAAACGTAATATATTAAAATACAGACTACAAACACTCATACATATTATATTTCAAGCAATTTTAATCATTTATTTTCTTTTAAATTCTCTAGTAAAGATGAATTGTTGAAATAGAAGCTGATATACAATTGTGTACAAAATAAATGAGAAAAAAGGTGCGTTCAAAGAGTGAAATGCGAAGAGTTTTGGCTGTTGACTGTGTTCACTTGTAGCATTTGACTGATACTGAAGAAGCTCACTCCTCTGCCTGGACATGATTTGGGTAAAGTTTGATCCAAGCAATCCGAGATATCAATCCTGCACTGTAGGGAAACGTCAAGGATCTTCCAGCAATTCATTTCATCTGCTTCTCTGCCACTGAGGTTACCAAATTCTTGAGAATTCTGTGTTTTAGCTCGCATTTGCTGTCATCTTTATCTTTCTGCTCTCCAGGTGTCTTCCATTCTTAATTGCTGTAATGAAAATTAATTAGGAAATATTGAGTACACTTATTTATTTACTCTTAAAATTAATTAAGAATTCTTAAAAACCTAATGTTTTTAATGCAAACTTACTTAATGTAGTTCTTAAATGAAATCTCTATTAGAGAAAAAGTTTATTAGAGATCTTAAAAATTTTAATAAGAGTCTTAATTATTGTTTGCTAATTCTTAATTAATTTTAAGAGTAAATAAATAAGTGTACTCAATATTTCCTAATTAATTTTCATTACAGCAATTAAGAATGGAAGACACCTGGAGAGCAGAAAGATAAAGATGACAGCAAATGCGAGCTAAAACACAGAATTCTCAAGAATTTGGTAACCTCAGTGGCAGAGAAGCAGATGAAATGAATTGCTGGAAGATCCTTGACGTTTCCCTACAGTGCAGGATTGATATCTCGGATTGCTTGGATCAAACTTTACTCAAATCATGTCAAGGCAGAGGAGTGAGCTTCTTCAGTATCAGTCAAATGCTACAAGTGAACACAGTCAACAGCCAAAACTCTTCGCATTTCACTCTTTGAACGCACCTTTTTTCTCATTTATTTTGTACACAATTGTATATCAGCTTCGATTTCAACAATTCATCTTTACTAGAGAATTTAAAAAATTTAAATTTGATTTTATTATTATATTAGAAAAATAATAGCTTCGTACAAACAGTAAACGATTACCAAACATATATTGTTCTCCAACTTGAAAACATCATTTTCTTGTGCTAGCTCAACCCATCAATATAATACCTAAGCTAACTTGATAATAAGATAAATGGAAAGTCTTCATAAAGCCATTAAGCGTTGCTGAAAAATGAAATCAAACTTATTTATAGACAACATAATGTGCTTTCAAATGGGATATCTTTCCTAATGACCTTCAACTCTTTTAAGAATGCCACCAAATACTCTCCAATCTTTAACTCATACATTGATATTCTATAGATTGAAGATAGAGATATCCAAATAACAGTTGATCGTAAACGAACCCTGCTTGACGCTATTGAGCTTATCATTAGCGCTGGTAGTTCAGAGGCAAGACCCACTTCAAACAATACATCACAATTCTATTGACTAACAAAGATACACAAGTGACTGAGATGGGCAAATAATCTACTATTTAATAGGCGTTTGAATATCATCTTTAATTAAATACTAATCTCAAAAATAGTAATAAACCATTGACGCACTATTAAATTTGCCATGTCACAAATTAATCACCTATTAATTTTAAAATCAAAACCTTTCACTAGATATTAAAACTTAAATAAAATATCTAAATACAAGAGAATAAGATAGTTGAAACTTCCCTCAACAAACAAGCCAACCCCAACAACTACACACTTAATGACCCAAAGAAGCAACTAAATTCAGATAAATAACTTTATTTGGGAGGTTGACAAGACCACCATTTCTCAACTAAGTTAAGACTTGACTAACAAGATGAACCTGGAACCCAACCAAGAAAAACACGCCTATCTTATTAGGAAAGAATGGGGACACAAATGGGACTAAGAAGAGACCCTTAAATACGTTAATAAACCAACAGAAAGCCAGTAAAAGATGCTTGACCTGATCCATTACCTTATATGATACTCCATTCATTTAAATTATAGCTCAGGAAAAAATTAAGCACAATGAACTTAATCACCTAATATTTTATTTTCATATTTGAAACATTCCTTCGGTTTGTGGACAACCACACAATAAAAAGTCATTACCATTCTATAACAGCTCTACTTCATCATCTACCAATTTTTGTATAAATCTATGAAGATTCCATAGTGATAGCGGGAATAATTATGGGAGTATCTAACTCCTTGGACCCTGTGGAAACATTTGGATATCTTAAATGAGTTATGTAATCTCACTGAGACTCACTGGCAACAATGTGGCAAACTTATGAAAGAACTTAAGAGGAAAAACCTGAAGAAAGACTATGGTTCACAAGAGAGATGTAAAACTCAGAGGATGAGACTGGTCAGACGAGTTTATGACCTAATCTAAACAAACTTATGACATCGGGAAACATCAGTATGATTAATTTGTTCAAACTGTTAACAGCCCGCCCTTTTTGCTTCCCTATGTTTAACATACAACACGGAAGGCCACCTTTGTCTAAAATGCGTTGTTATTATTATTATAAAATTTCAATATGATTATGCTTATTTATGTTTGATAAGTTATTTATATTATTAATATATTTATTATCAAAATTAAATTAATATATTATTTTAAAACATTTTAAAAACATGAGCTTTCACGCTGTAAAGCTGATCTCTTTTGTTACCTTCACCATGATGACTCTATAAATAACTATATCCACATTCATAGAGCAACACTTACATATATATCCCATTGTGATTAAAATTTAATTAAACAAAATAATTTCATAAACTCGCAACTAATCACATCTTTTTATTATACATCACTTACCTCTTTTGATTAATGTACATAAACTTCACTTAATACTTTAATTTATACAAACTAGATTTTTAATTTGATACATCTCTTATCTAAATGAAATCATTTAGTTTATTATAAATTTCTCATAGCTTACTTATTCTTTATTTAAGAATATGGAATGGACGAAAGCTTAATGAGAGTAGGTCCACAAGATCATTGGGCAATCCATTTTGAAGCATGATCTCTACACATCAGAGATATGTAATTCCTCAAATTTTTAGACCTTTAATTTTTAGTGCTTCTCTTAGCCACCTATCGATAAAGGGGAGCAAGACTGCTTTCGTAAGATTCTCAAAAGAAACAAGACCCTCTTAAAAATGTCGGAGGCCAAGGTGACATCGGTTTAGAAATTCGACGAGTCTGTGAGAGGTTTTAAGGAATAGAGATAACTTGGAGGTATTGCGATATCTGCAGAATAAATGAAAAGCTAGACTATTTAAATTTGATTGTGATTCTCGCACATTAAAGAGAAATGCACCTTCTGATGGCTCTCTCAAAACTTATTACATTATCATCTCCCAGTTATCATTTCATATCAAGTTTGGATTATATCTCTTTTAATAAATATAGAAAAACTGGAGAGCTCTCTAACTCATAAAATAACCGGCTAAGATAGTCAAGGCAAGATGACAAAAGTAAAATTCACTTCGAATTATTATGCTCAAGCTATTCAAATACTCCGACAGACCTGGATAAGCTTCAAAGGCATCAAATTAATAAAAATAACTTTTGATAGACATTGCAATCATGGCCAAATGGAGCAAAGTCAAACGGTTTGATTCAAAACCACTCAAATATGATATTCAATAAATGAGTTAATTTAATTTAAAAGGTAATCCAAGTTTTATTAGTTTAATTACACTAAACTACCTTATAATTTTATCATCTTTATGACTAAAGGATTGTCTTACAATATTTTTTTGCATTTATCTTTTCATTCTCTTGGAAAATAATTCATCTTCAATCTTTGGAAATAGTTTTTAAGAATATTAAAAATGTTTCTCATTAATTGATTTATAGGTCAAATACGAATAGTTGATAGCGAATGTGAAAAGTTCTAAATGTAGCGACTCTTAATTACAAGACTAATGATTAAAGTAGAAAAAGTAAAGACTATAAGAAGAACAAAACTATCAACAACGCATCGATACTCAGAAATGATTTGTCCATTCTAATTATCGAAGACTTGAAATCTGATTCGTCTTAAAAGGATTGCATTTGTTGACGGGAGACATTACTGTGCAATGCACTTATTTCTGCAAATAGAAATTAATAGCAGGGGAATATAAAATCGCATTGTTAAAAAGATAAAATATATCGCACTTTACTCACTCTGCACATATTCTCATTAAAAAAAATGATCTGCTATGCTAACTAAATTATTACGAATTCACAATTAGCAAAGGATTTTTACTTTTAATTTATTTTCTTGTTCTCTTTTGTCGTTGTATTTGTGTATATTTGAAACTGCAATAACCTAATTCTATTCATCCTGCAAGGCTAGTAGCGAGGTGGAAAATGAGTTAAAATCATAAGGAAGCGCATATCGCTTTTATTCTATTGCAGTGAACTCTCAGAAAAATAGTTAGCTCTCTCCCCTTGAAGAACTCATGAACTCCAATAATAATAAAATCGTGAAACTTGTCAGAGTCAATAGATTTATCGTAAATTTTAAATATCTCTTATCCTTTTAAGGGACAAATTTCCACAAACCACCTTCAATCTTTCTTTCATTTTCAATTTATCTTGAAATTGGAAGAATCTATTATTTCTGCTATAGTAAAGTCTCCGTCTCGTTGCAATAGTAAACATGACCTCGTCTACAAAATGAATATCTTTCTCATTATTTATAGTATATTGAAACTTGTTGGATATTTCTAATTCGAGAACTTAAACCTTTTCCATTTATTTAAGAGTTTTATATTTTAATATGGCAACGGCTTTTTGTTTAATGTAGCTTTTTATGATAATTTTATAGGGCCAGAAAGATGATATGAATTTTCTTGCAAATCTTTTGTGAAGGATGATTCAAAGAAATACTTATTTCTGCCTGCTTTATCAGAGTTTGCTAAAAAAATGAATTTAATTAGACGTTCGTAAATTTTTGTTTGTTTTGTGTTGAAGGACTCTAACTTTAATTTCTTAAAGCCTCATAACATATTTATCGCACTTTTTAACACTTGGCTGAGTCATTTTGCTTACGATTATGTAGCTTAGATAAAATGAGCAATTCACAAAGGTTATATTGACAAGAATTGGAGAGGTGAAACTATTTCATCTACTCTTGTCAAGTTATAAACATTTATCAATTGCTAAAAGAGCAATATCGAATTTAATTATGGAGTGGATAAATTTAAGACCAGCTTTTGATTATTAGCTAACTCAAACGGGTTGTAGGTTAGTCGCAGCCCGCCTCTCAGTATCTATAATCAAGGGAATCCCTTCTTTTTTAAAATTTACAATTTGACATAGTTGTATTTTATTAAAGAATTATTGAAGCTCTCAGAAGAATTTTTTCTTCATTCTGTCATTTTAATAAATTTAATAATATATTGCATTTAAATGATACTCGTCCTCTCTCGCAAATAATTCATAATGTGGAACATTTATGTTAATCAATTCTTCAAACTTAAATAGTTATTTTCTGACATAAATTAAATTTATTAAAAGACTTTAAGTTATATTCTCTTAACTATGAAGGGAAAATCCCTCTATTTATAAATACAACTCCTAATAAAACTATACTTACAAATTTAATATAAATTACTATTTATTTCTTCAAGCTAAATTAAAATGAGAATTGAGTTAAAATTTGTGGCTAGATTACATCAGATGATAAAATTAATTAGATAAGTGATTTAATTATTAGGTCGGCTAATTTAATTGTATAGTTATTATAGTTACTCATGAATCCAACAATTTAATAAAGCATGAAATTTAATTTAACTTATAATTATTCCTCAGAATAGGGACAAGAAATTCAACTCTTAATTGCTTTTACTTTTTATAATAAGGGATATCTAAATTTAAGTTGTTATTTTATTTATAGGATAAGCTAATAATTATTTGTTAATGATTAAGTATAAAAAATTAAATATAAGCTAAAATTTTTGCATGTAGAATTATTTTAGCATAGTCTCTGACATCAGAATTAAATTAGAAATAATAATTGAAATAATAAT
Source organism: Tetmemena sp. SeJ-2015 (assembly GCA_027382625.1). Taxonomy (NCBI): domain Eukaryota; phylum Ciliophora; class Spirotrichea; order Sporadotrichida; family Oxytrichidae; genus Tetmemena; species Tetmemena sp. SeJ-2015. The sequence goes on from JAJKFJ010022582.1 coordinate 26,150, forward strand.
TAAAAAGAAATCTGCAAGCATTATAGTGGAATATAAATTATTAAATATAAATATAATTTACCTTTTAGTATTTGAGAGCTTGAGGTTCCTATATCTAAGTTAAAGCCCTAAATTTTATTAATTATTTGTCTTATTTGCGTCTCTCCTTTGGTCAAGACCTTCCATTTTTAATCTATATAATTAAGGATCATAAAATCGGTTTACTTATGAAATGAAGGGAATGCTATCAAAATTAAAGTCTTACCTTTTATGATTGCGTTTAAAACTGATTTGCTTAAAAGTAGAGTATATTTCATTGCAGCAAAGATAATTTTGGGCAATTCAAAATTAGTAATATCATTCTATCGGCAAGATCAAATCATTTTTAGCCACGAGCTATGTAAGCTCAATATCAGCTTAAAAAGAAGATTAGAGTGCATTTATTTAACTTTAAATATAAAGTCATAGTACAAAGGTACTCAATAAATGTTTAAATAATGATTGATCCTTGGAGAAGTTCTCTGATCAGAGCAATATTTCATTTATTATTTAAAGTAGTTCGTCCCATGATATATATACTTAGAAGATCGTAGCTTGATCTCAACCCTAAGATAAGTAAGTGAAAATAAATTTTACATTTAATTTATACAAATAATTATAAGGAAGTTGTACTAAATTTAAATCTTTTTAAATATTAGTCTTTAAAATAAACCTTATTTCAGTACCCCAATAATTAGATTTTAAGGATTTAAACTATATTTATTTTGGATGGAGCAATTTATGTCAATATTTGTTCATTTTATTTGTTGAAACATGCCTGTAATGCAAATTAGCAAACTACAGAAATATACGAAGACTCTAATCAAAATGAAACTATCTCAAAGCAAGTTTAATAAAGTGAGATCCAAGATTCAAACTTCTAGATTCTTTCTCATGCAGCAAATACCTCTCAGCAGTCTGAAGATGGACCTACAGAAATAATAGATAATGTTTAGGAATGGAAAACTGAAACTCTCATCAGACTTTAGTAATATCCAGATGACTACAAATCTTAGAATTAAGTTGTGGATTACTGCAAAATCTAAGATAATCAAATATATTCTTAGGCTTGAAGCCAACAACAATCCGATAATCAGTTGTCTTAAGGAACAAAATTAGAGTCAACCTGAAATTAAGAATAGCTAATATAATCTCAATTAAGATTGAGGGAGGAAAAAGAGATTCGCTTTGAACCTCACGAGAGAGAAGCCCACTCTTAAAAATAGGTATGGAGGTCCACAAACTAAATTAATCGACTTTCAAAATTGATACAGTCTTACAGAGAATTCAATAAGTTCATAGATAATTTTACAATTCAAAGACATTATTTTATCTCTAAGCTCCAAAAAGCAATTTAAGAATTTAGATAGAGAGAATGGCATTCAAGCTTAAATCTAAAATCTTATTGAGGATTAGTTATAGATCTGCCCAAATTTTAAATGATAACATAAGTTTAAACAAATCTAATACCAAAGACATCAGGGCTCTAGCGGAATTTCATAGCAAAGAAAGGAGAAATAGAAATATTGCAGAAATAATAAGATAAAAAGATAATGAGTTAAAGGAGCTTTCAAATAACTTGAAGATCAATATTGATCAACTTAATAACTCAAATGACTACCTAAGAGAGCTTGAGAAAAAATTGAACTCTTCTCAAACATAGCTCATCAAGCTTATAAAATAAAATGAATTATAATAAGAAGATATTTAATAACTTAAGTATCAGATACAAAAACAAAAACTTGGTTTCAAAGCGCTTGCCTATAATTCAAATAAGCAGCACTAGTCTGTTTACCTCGAGAGGGTAAATCCAGGTTAGTATAAGAATTTAGAAGTCCCATCATAGATCAATTTGAGAGAGTATAACTGGGGCGAAGAGGTGGAATAATAAGCAGTGGTAATATCAGGGACTTGAATAAAACAAAGAGATGTGGAATAAAATTGTAGAGGAGCACTTATGACGAGGAGGATTAATTTGGTGCAATAGTAATTGACGGGCCCTGGTCTGGGACAGCATGTCGTTTCAAGTATAAAACTCTTAGAGATAACTAGATATTCAAGGATATACCATTTGCAATATTACAAAAACAAGGATATTTATTTGTGTTAGTGTCTTAGAAAAAATCTTAAAGTTGCTCTTTAGCTTCTTAAAAAAGCTGGATATAAAAAATGCGATATATATTGGTTAGATAAAGCTGAATGAAGATGGATCATTATACAATGAGATAGGTTGGTATACTATTCATTGTGCAGAATTATGCACTTTAGCAAGAAAAGCAACAAAGAGAGGAGATCTTTGGAACAGTACTTTAATTTGTTCTAAATGTCGTATTCGAGAAGGTTAGAAAATCATGTTAAAAGTCTGATTCTTTTTATGATTTTGTTGAGGCTTTAATTCTCAGTAAAAAGTATCTTGAAGTGTATGGAAGGTTCTTTAACTAAAGAAACTAATGGGCTACTTTGGAAATCAATTCAAATAGATCTATACTCATTACCACCCAAAAAGAAAATAAAGAATATAAGACACAATTAATGAATAATTTATAAATTTAATTAGACTTCGCTACCAAAAAAATTAGTAATTTATCGAATATTCTATTCATTATTATGCATTCAAAAATTCAATCTGAAATTTGCATTATGGGGTTTATTAGTCTGATAGTGAACAAAGGATAACGATTGGCTAATTTAATTTAACTCTAATATAGTTGGCTGTTTAATAATTTAATTTGAATTCTTATGAAATAATTAAAGTTTGATTGGATTAATCTATTAGGAACATTGCTTAGCAATGGGGAGGCTTATTTAATTACAAAATTCTTTTTCTGATAATCTTTAAAATTCATCACACCCTAATTTTCTATTGAATACTGAGAATATTCTTCAGATAATGTTACTAATAAGGCTCTCATTTTTTATCTTATTTCTACTATTCGTAATTCATTTAATTATCTTTAAATAGTCTATAGAACATGACCCATATTGGGTCAACAATTTAAAATTCTTCATTAATTATTTTATCTTAGTTCCGATTTTCATATAAATTTTAACTATATTTATTGAGGCTTTCCTCTAAAATCTTCATATCATTAATATAAGACAAATACAATTAGGTGATTTAAGAATTATAATACACTCAATTACTAATTTATCGCTTTTCAGGCACTGGTTGATGATGTGCATATCTCAAGTCTTATTATAAATCAGAGATTTATAGTTCTATTTTTTTCATTGTCATTTCTTTTGGTTCTCCTTCATAAAAGTAAATTCATAAATGCACTCTTTTATAAAATAGTAATGCCGACTACTAATTTTACCAAAGCTCTTGTGATTAGTAGCACAAAGAATGGTTGCATTTTTGCTTTAACTATTTATTACTGAAAGAATAAGCCCATGGAAGCACTCGAGTGCCCATTTCTCTTGCATTACTTAGTTCTCCTATAATAGAGTTAAAAATAGTTTTAAATGAGCTCTAAACTCAAAAGTAATCATCATAATAATTTAAGATAAACAAAATTTAATAAAAAAATTTGATTTTTGAAAATTTGGTAGTCTTTAAGTTATATTTATTTTTTTTTTAAATTTTATTTTAATTTTATTTTAATAAATTAAATAAAAATTTATAGTGGGAATTACAGAGTTATCCCCTTGCAAATTTTTTAAAATTCCCAAAATTTTAAAATTAACGACAATCAATAATCTATATATATTCATCCTATAGTTGTGAGGGTATTTTATTATGATAAATCGACAAAAGTGAAGTCTTATTATTTCTTGATTAAATTAATTCAGTGAGGGTATTTTAAATTTAAGCTAAAGCTAAATAGTTCGCTACAATTAACTTTGCCCATAAATTAGAAATTATTGTTTGATTCTAAAAGAGCAAGAAATAGATCAAGCATAAAGCTTTTATTGGCATAAATAATAATTTATTATATAAATTTGGAATATTTTGTATCTTCAATTTTTAAAGTAGTGTTGGATCTTGATGTTTAACGTTTATGGGAGGTTGAGAGAGCAGGATTTATTTTTATAAATTGAATAATAGATTTAAAATTGAAAAATAATAAGATCAAGAAAGGATTTATATAAATTTTTATAGTTGATTATGAAGAAATGATTGTGGATTGGTATAACTTAGAAATGCATCATTATTTATTCCTTGATCTTTAATTAATAATATATAAGCTTTATTTGACTACCTCAACGACTACATCAACAACCACTCCCATTACCTAATCAACAATATCGAGACTTACTTCTAATACTTGAAGATGGAAGCCGAGGAGTAAAACCTCCAGTACTAGGAAGGCATCCCTTCTGATAAACAAAGACTAATCTTCGCAAGCAAGCTCAAAAAATTACAAAAATACTTTTGAACAAAATCTAGAGCAAGATCTTTAGCAAGTATAACCTTCATCACTACAACATCAAAAAGGAGTCTACCCTCACCCTAAAAAGACAACTAGTCAAACAGCAGACACGCAAATTATTAATCATACTCAAGCAGTGTTCTTCATAATATTAGTACTAAATTGCTTTTAGCTGACTCCCTCATTAAATTTATAAACAATATTTTTACAACTGACAACAATTAAATTATTTTTTAATCAAGAGAGTAATCAAAATTAATCTAAAAGCAAAAGTGTAGCTAAGTAAATTTAAAATTTTATTTTATTTTATATGAATGTTTTTTTTTTAAGGGGGGAACCCTCCTGCAAAAAGGGTATTGATATTTTAGGGGTAATGGTTTTTTTGAGGTATTTAAGATTTGAATTATCACCTCCTTTTTGAGTAAACCACTTGAAAGGTTCTTGTCCCCATCTGACTTGAGTTGCCTAAGGCTTAAGTCAAACTATTTCTGAATTTTAATTTTGCTTAATTCTCAAACTTTTCCTTTTTTAAATTTTATTTTTATTTGCTGTTAAGGGTCTTCTATCAATGCTTTAAAAATTTTTTAACCAATTTTCATTAATAAAAATTATGAAATTTCCCCTTGGAAGAAATGCCAGTTCGCTGATGACGATTATTTTCTTGTTTTTGAAGGGCATAGGCTTTTGCTTGCTCCTTTAAAAATTTAAAATCCCCTAAATTTTTTTAAAGACTTTATAATCAACTTCAGAAAGGTTTTCCAAATTTTAGATTACATTTTGATTACCTCCTTGATTTTAACAATAATAGTTTATTTCCTCATAATAATTCTCAAGATATAGTTTTGCTTACCTCGATAATTTATTCGTATTTGACCTATAATTTCTTTTAAGTTGTTTATATTTTTGCAAATATTACAATTATAAACACTAAGAGCGTCAAAGTGGGGCTAAATTTATAGTTTACAATTCAATCCACAATTTTTAAATAGGCAACAAAAATAAAATGAGAATATTCTTTTATTATTTAAATTTAAAATAATTAAACCGAGAGGGTTTACTTAAAGGTAATGCACGGAGTTACTAACGAGCTTAAAAAGTCGTGAAAGTGGATCGAGATGCTCAAAAGACGCCTTGTGCAAATTCAAGAATCTACTTAAGGACTCACAGGTTACTTAATTTTCCTCATGCATAGAACCTCAGAACTTAGAGGTGTCATGGAATTCTTCTTCCCTACGAATGCCAAAAATATTGGAAAGTACAGGGCCATGATTAAAAGATGGTCTAGGCAATAACCTAAAAGTAAAAGTTCCCTATACACTGGTGATGAGCAAGAAGGGAAGAAGAACAAAATTAACGTTGCAACCCTGTCAGGACGGTCTTTATTCCGTATAGATCGAAGCCTTTTGTGGGTTTAAACACCAACTGCTTACCCGCTCAACCAATTAACTAAGAGTCAGTGAATCTCATATTAGGTAGTGGGAATAAACCCCCTATTTAATATCAACCCTATTTTGGTTTTTAATAGTAAGACCTTGGTACTTGATTCATATGATGACGCACAGAGATTTAATTAAAATTATAATTTTTATTATAATTAAATTTAAATTAATAATCAATCAAGAACTGTACAAAGCTTAAGCTAGTATAAAGTCCAACATCAACAATTTGCTATTAGATACTAGATGAGAGTAAGAACAGTGATACACAACAGTTTGATGTTTGACTAGTCTATCTTCTAATCCGACACAGTGCTCTAGACTAGTGTATTGAGTGATCAAAGGTACAACAGCTCCTCAGTCAATGAAAGACAACACAATCCCAGGCCTCCAACTTGAGTGATTGAGTAACATGGAGGGCCTTGGCCGTAACATGTAACACGCAGGACGCTCGCTCGTCTACAATGCGTTTTTATTATGTTATTATTAAATTTAATTTCTTAGAAGTAAGATATGATTGGATTTAATTTGTTTGAGTACTCTTACAAATTATATATTTTTGTAATGAGTTCTCCAGCTTCATTTGCCACCCTCTTTAATCCCTTTAAGATAAATTAATGATATAATATATATCTTCCAAAAATTTTTTTCCTAATAAAAGAAAAAATAAAAAAACAAATTTTAAAAAATTATTTTTTTTTAAAATAAAGCAAGAAAAAAAATTTTTTTGGGGTTTTAAAATTAAACCTTTAAATTTTTTAGGGGTTTTTGGGTTGATTGATTTTACGTTTTGCTGCAAAAGAATTTGCTAAATTTAAAGAGCAATTTATCTGAAATCACTACTTAAGACGGTCGTTTAGGTATTCCCATCATCAATATTTGCAAACATTTGTTCATTTCCAGCAAGAAGTCGAAGTTTAAAATTAATAATTTAAGTTCTTCAAGCATTGCTTCAACTTCTTAACTATTATTTATCACTTCTTCTTCATCATCTTCTTCTTCTTAATCAGGATTATATATTTAATGTTCAAAATTAATAACTAATATATTGCTGAATGATTACTTTATAATTAATGTTTTTTCTTAAATAATTGAAAATTAATTGCCCTTACTGTAATTGGAGTTTGATATTTTAATTTTCGATTTTAGGTAAATCACATAGCAGGATGGCCATTTCATCTCTTAACTCAGTCTATTGATTTAACAGTTTTCTACTCTAATGTGGTTCTCATTGCTTAAGACTCAAGCATACTGCTTTGAGCTCCTCCTTGTTGCACCTCTAGTTCTAGCATTCAACTTTCAATTTCTGTTAACGAAGTATTTGAAGTCAATGTATACCTCACTATTCAGTTTATCCTGCTTCAATTGATTACTCTGCTCAGCGCCTTTAGCTATAGACAAATTTGGCAAAGCTAACTATAGAAGAATGGCATAAGTTGAGGACTAGAAAAGAAATTATACTTTAAATTTTTAATCTCACCAATTTATCCCAACTACCTCGCCAATTCGCACCAATGAACTCTCCAATTCTCACATGGGAATCCACAAAAACAATCTCATAAACTTAACAGCTGAGAATGGTTTACACTGGTCTTTTAATCTCCTATAGTAAGAGATATCCTCCTGCGATTCGGTAACTTTCAAATGAGTTAAAAGCTCCTTCTTGGATCTTTTTAAGTAGATTTTCAAAAAGAAGACTCCAGTCCTCAAGTGCTGCAGTCTTCCATAATTGCTCTCAAATGAAAGAGTGGCACCTGCACATAAAAATATTTGAGAAGGGTCGAAACTGTATTCAGGAGACTAATGCTGAGGTGAGCAGTAGCTGTAAGATTTGCGTTTTTAATCTCTTGGGGGATAAATCCTTCCATTTTAAAACAAAAGAAACCCAAATAATTGGGGGTTTTTAATTTAGCCTTTTTAAAAAAAAATTTAATGATAAAACAAAAATTAGCTTTTTAATTATCTAAATAAAATAATTATATTAAATAAATAAAAATCTTTTATGATTTTTTTTTAGATTATGAGGTTGCTCATAAAATGAATTATATTGTCCTACTAAGCCATCTCGCTCCATCATTGTGTAATATCCAGAATAAGACTCCTAATGGATTACTTTCTTCTAAGATAGGCTAAAAATATATTAAAATTAGCTAACTAAATGCAAGAAATGTCTTCCCATCACCAATTATAGATCGCCTTCTCTCCCATCCATATCAAAAAAACTTTTCACTTAATTTTTTTTATACAATTTCTTTAATTTTTTTTTTATTTAAAAATAAAAAATTTTTACTTATTTTTTTAAAATAATTAAAATAAATTTTTCTTCCCCTTTTAAAAAAATTTTAATTTTTAAAAAGCTTATTTTTTTTTAAGATTTTGGTTTTTTCCTGTAAAATATTTCGTTTTAAAAATCAGTTGGTTAAAAAGATTTTTTTCAAAAAAGAGGAACTTTTTATTTTATTTAAATTTCACCAAAAATCCCACAATCGTCAAAATAATACTAAATTTCGAGAGCTTTTTTTTTGCAATCTTTACTAAATTTTCTCCCAAAACAATGCCTTAGATCAACGTCTCCTGCTACAACTTGCGAAAGACATGATCCTCGCCGATGAATCCAATATAGTTCACAAAATACTCAGCTCTTTGGAAGCTCATCATTCTTCTGCTCGAATTTCTATTAGGTATCTCGCCACTGACTTTTAGAGAATCAATCGTGGGTCTATGAAATCAGGCAGTAGTGATCTTGAAGCCCTTTAGTTTCCACCTCATTTTTCCTCTCCTCAATATATTCAATGAAGGTAGCGCAAGTGATTTTGATTCCTTATCACTCTTCACTATTCAAGCATCTGCAAATCTTATTTGAAAACTGCGAAGCCTAATCATTGCACATTCTCTCGAAGCTTAGAAAGTCACCACCCCTTTTTCCCGGTTTCCACAACCTTTGCCCCTTTGGAATTTAAAATTTTCCCCTTGCTCTTAATTTCAAATCGAATATCGAAAATGCATGTAGTGCTCTCTAGCTCTCATCCCAAGCTATTCACCCTTTTCTAAATCTCAAATTTTTCTAAGTCTGAAGTCGCCACGTCACCAATCTCATAAAACTAGAAGGAGGGCAAAAAGCTTCCTCAAAAATTGAGTAAATTGATGAGCTTATCTCTGCTTTGCCTGCACAGTATAATAGAAAAGAATCGATCTCTCCAAAGACCATATTTTCTACTTCCGAGGAGTTCACCCAAATATTGGAGTGAATTCAGCTATAAACACAATCTTTATCCTGCTCGCCTGATTATCATCGCTGAAGTAGAGCATTAAAGATTAGCAGACTCCCTCTGACATAAAGCCTAGGACACTTGCATTTCATTGGCTTCTAAAGAGATAAAGTCGCTGAGTGGACTTCACGCTACTCACGTGGCAGTGCGAGCGTCTCCACACTCTCATTCGAGAAGTATAGTGGCTGAGCCGAAAGCTTGAACTTTTAGCATTCTTATGCTTCAGTCAATCCACGGTGGCCTCATCTATTTAAAATAATCATTTTACAAATATGAAATTCAAAATTATGAGTAACTTACCTCTGCATGATTAAGTAAAAGACCCCCGAAGTTTGATCTAAAATTAGTACCACCTCGTGATGAAGGCGCAAGCTATCTCAGCGTCAATGGATCAAACCAAAACTTGAGTTTGAATATATTTCTCCTTCCGTTTGAATAAGTATGTTTAGAATGTAGACTGCATCTTGTTCCTTGAATAGGTGCTTCGAGCCATCATTTGCTCGTTGTTTCACCCAGATCAGATGGTGAGTTATACAACTGATTTCTTAGCCTCTCCCATCGACAAGCAGTCGCCAGCGCTGAACAGTCTATGGTTACAATACTCAGATACCTACCAGAGCTCGCTGAGATAGTCCTCATTGATAAATAGCTACCCCTCATTTGTATATCCTTTCAAGAACTTGAAATCACTTGTTGAGACGCAAATCTTTCATAAGTTTAGCAGGTTTAGTTAGAAGTTGTCGCATTTCAGCAATGCTAGAATTAGTAAAATCTGCACTGCAAAAGAAGACTTTGATCTTTCACGAGACCCTTTCAGTCTTATCAATGCATGTATCTCTGACTTTGACAGAAGCCGATGACTAGATCTCTTCTCAGACAATTCAAATTTCTTAAGTATTTCCAAGTTTCAGAGCAATGATGAATCTTAGAACGAAGCACGGAAAGAAACCCATTAGTAAATTTCCTCCACAAAGCACTCGAATGATTTTTCTGGAAGTCAAAGCCGGAAGCAGAACGCAAAAGATATTTGGCAGCAACGAATATATGAAGCTGCTATTGAGCATGTGGGCCATGAGCCAGAGTGACTCCACCACGCTTCTGTGGCAATCACGCCTAAGAGTAAAAATTAGATTAAAATATAATAAAAATTGTTAATTTATTAACTTACACTGGTTGCGCTTGAATGATTTCAAATTTTATTGTGATTTTTAAGTCAGCCTCGTCTGTTTGAATCAAACTGAATCTTATTATTTTAATAGTTTGAAATTATACTTGAGTTATGGCGACAGTGTAATTTTTAACCAAGCTCATTCTGGATTTCTTCATTCTTCTACAAACTATACTAGCGCGAAATGATCTTAATTTCTGAATGGACTATTTTGAAGATGTTATCTTATGTACTCCTGATGAACTTCTTGCATTAATAATTTTTCAATGATTGATTGCACTTTGATCTTTTTGAAGATGGCTGAATATGATTCTATATTCAAAGCATTTGTTAGAGCAATTGCTAAAATTCAAAAAACATTAATATCCATAGAAACTTTTGAGAATGAACTTACAAGAGTGAGAATAATGTAGAGTAATAGTCATTCAAATAGAAAGTAAAGATGCTTTGTAATGAGAGAAAGAGGAGTAATATTGTTCAAAGGCTTTCGAATGAAAACAGTTCAAACTATTAAAATAATAAGATTCAGTTTGATTCAAACAGACGAGGCTGACTTAAAAATCACAATAAAATTTGAAATCATTCAAGCGCAACCAGTGTAAGTTAATAAATTAACAATTTTTATTATATTTTAATCTAATTTTTACTCTTAGGCGTGATTGCCACAGAAGCGTGGTGGAGTCACTCTGGCTCATGGCCCACATGCTCAATAGCAGCTTCATATATTCGTTGCTGCCAAATATCTTTTGCGTTCTGCTTCCAGCTTTGACTTCCAGAAAAATCATTCGAGTGCTTTGTGAAAGAAATTTACTAATGGGTTTCTTTCCGTGCTTCGTTCTAAGATTCATCATTGCTCTGAAACTTGGAAATACTCCTGAAATTTTAATTGTCTGAGAAGAGATCTAGTCATCAGCTTCTGTCAAAGTCAGAGATACATGCATTGAAAAGACTGAAAGGGTCTCGTGAAAGATCAAAGTCTTCTTTTGCAGTGCAGATTTTACTAATTCTAGCATTGCTGAAATGCGACAACTTCTAACTAAACCTGCTAAACTTATGAAAGATTTGCGTCTCAACAAGTGATTTCAAGTTCTTGAAAGGATATACAAATGAGGGGTAGCTATTTATCAATGAGGACTATCTCAGCGAGCTCTGGTAGGTATCTGAGTATTGTAACCATAGACTGTTCAGCGCTGGCGACTGCTTGTCGATGGGAGAGGCTAAGAAATCAGTTGTATAAGCTCACCATCTGATCTGGGTGAAACAACGAGCAAATGATGGCTCGAAGCACCTATTCAAGGAACAAGATGCAGTCTACATTCTAAACATACTTATTCAAACGGAAGGAGAAATATATTCAAACTCAAGCTGTGGTTTGATCCATTGACGCTGAGATAGCTTGCGCCTTCATCACGAGGTGGTACTAATTTTAGATCAAACTTCGAGGGTCTTTTACTTAATCATGCAGAGGTAAGTTACTCATAATTTTGAATTTCATATTTGTAAAATGATTATTTTAAATAGATGAGGCCACCGAGGATTGACTGAAGTATAAGAATGCTAAAAGTTAAAGCTTTCGGCTCAGACACTATACTTCTCGAATGAGAGTGTGGAGACGCTCGCGCTGCCACGTGAGTAGCGTGAAGTCCACTTCAGCGACTTTATCTCTTTAGAAGCCAATGAAATGCAAGTGTCCTAGGCTTTATGTCAGAGGGAGTCTGCTCAACTCTAATGCTCTACTTCAGCGATGATAATCAGGCGAGCAGGATAAAGATTGTCTTTAGAGCTGAATTCACTCCAATATTTGAGTGAACTCCTCGGAAGTAGAAAATATGGTCTTTGGAGAGATCGATTCCTTTCTATTATACTTTGCAGGCAAGGCAGAGATAAGCTCATCAATTTACTCAATTTTTGAGGAAGTTTTCTGCCCTCCTTCTAGTTTTATGAGATTGGTGACGTGGCGACTTCAGACTTAGAAAAATTTGAGATTTAGAAAAGGGTGAATAGCTTGGGATGAGAGCTAGAGAGCACTACATGCATTTTCGATATTTGATTTGAAATTAAGAGCAAGAAGGAAATTTAAATTAGGCCAAAGGAAGGCGAAGCTTAAAGTGTGTAAGAGCAGGATCCCAATGGGGTGGTGACTTTCTAAGCTTCGAGAGAATGTGCAATGATTAGGCTTCGCAGTTTTCAAATAAGATTTGCAGATGCTTGAATAGTGAAGAGTGATAAGGAATCAAAATCACTTGCGCTACCTTCATTGAATATATTGAGGAGAGGAAAAATGAGGTGGAAACTAAAGGGCTTCAAGATCACTACTGCCTGATTTCATAGACCCACGTATTGATTCTCTAAAAGTCAGTGGCGAGATACCTAATACGAAATTCGAGCAGAAGAATGATGAGCTTCCAAAGAGCTGAGTATTTTGTGAACTATATTGGATTCATCGGCGAGGATCATGTCTTTCGCAAGTTGTAGCAGGAGACGTTGATCTAAGGCATTGTTCGATTGTTTGAGTAAATTTAGTAAGATTGCATAAATATAAAGCTCTCGCAATAGTATTATTTTGACGATTGTGGGAGTTTTGTGTATTAAATGAAATAAAAATTGGATATGCACCTGATTTTGACAATAATGAGTTTATTGAAGAATTGGTGGTTAATGACTAGCTTTATAATAGTCCGAGAAATATACAACTCCCCAAGTTGGATATCCTGACCCATAATTTATGATCACCTCACTTCAGATATTATGGTTTACAATTAGAAAAGATTTTAGTGAAATGGCCAAAAGATTTCTGGAACGAGATGTAAGGATATGTTTTTTGTATAGATTTTGTGTCTCCATATAGTACTTCAGGATAAAGCACTGATTCTGCATTATGCCATCTCAAGATGAAACCTAAGACAACGGAGAGTCCTGGACCTACAAGGTGGTCTAGGTAAATATTTCCGCCTCTAAGACTTACCAGCCATTAAAAGAGGCCTTTGGGCTTAGATTTGATCATTCAGAGTCAAGGAGTTCAGAATAGTTGCTTAAGTGGTTGAAAGTAAGATTAAATCACCCTAATTCCGTCGTTCTAATGAAAAAGGTGGATAAGAATAATTTGTGGCGTCATGGGTTGTATTCTTAGAGGTGCCATTTATAGTTACGCTCATAATTAATTATCCTTACTTTGCTACTCCTTAATTACATTTATATTCTCTAATTCTTAAATGTAAAATAAATTATATATTTAAGTTACTTATCAAAATTAAATGGATAATACATGGGGAAGATATTTTTTAACTTGTTATGGCGTGACAGAAAAGTGCTATTGCTAAACAATAAATCATTTAAATTATATTTTATCAATCATAATAAAATACAAATTCTATTTTATCAATAAATTCTTAAATTGAATTACGAAATAATTATTTTTATATTTAAGATAAAAACAGAAATTGGGAGACTTAAGGACACACTATTTTTGAAAATTAACTTTTTAAAACAAACAGTTTAAGTCAAACTTATCCTGAATCCGAAGTTATTTTAAAATATTGAACCAACTCAATGTTATAAAAGTAGGGATAAAGGTATTGGGATAAAAAATATGAGTGAGATAATATTAGATTATATACATTTTTTGTGTGTAAAATAGTACAATTTAATAAGATAAACATGAATTATTGAATTTTAAGTAGACATAAAAATATACTGCAAATATACTAGGCATAATATTTTCCCAAAGAAGAGGATGAATGATATTTTAGCACTCATCTATGAATTCTTTGAATGTTTTACTCATCTTGGTTGAGGCTGCTCTCTATATCTTGCATCAGTTCTGTAATATTATGTCTAAGATTATTGCGACAAGAGCGGATCTTGATCGAAATGTCAAGTATCCGCTATTCTTTACATATACTTTTCTCTCACTGAGGTAGTAAAATGCCTCAGAATATTGTAGTTTGCTTTGCCATTACTGTTGTCTTGTTAAAATGTTTCTTCCCTTTTTAATTGCTAAAATAAAGGGGATTTTAAATATTAAATTTTTAAAATGTTTAGTCTTGAAATTAATTAAGAGTTCTTAAAACTTATTTACTTTTAAAGCCATGATTCTTAATCTCTGTGTTAATTTATTTCTCTAATAGAGATGTTTAGTGATTTTTATTTGCAGTAGTCTTAATTAAAGTTTGAAAAATCTTAATTAATTAAATAGTCGAAAGTTATAAGTAAATAAAGTATTCTTAAATCAATTAAGTTATAGCAATTAGTAATAAAAAAAAGAGCTTAGACAAAAGCCTTTTTTTATAAAAACTTTAACAAATTAGTTTTGGTTTTGAATCAATCAGAAAAAGTATCAACTGAAACAAGAGAAAACACTAAATTTTTCAAAAGCTCCTAATTCGTATCTTACAAAGATAAATTAATGATTAATTTTTGAGAGAGGAAACAATGGGTAAAAACCCACAATCTTTAAAATTTTAAATAAACAAATTAAATTTTATTAAACTAAAATAGACACTATTGCCAAGATGGGGCTGTATTTTTCGTATATTTTGAATATAAATAAAAACTACCCCGATTAAAAAAAAACATCTTTTTCTAATAATAAAAATCCCTTCATTGATTTCAAACTTTAAAAAAAATTAAAATCAATAAATTTTTTGAAAATTTAAATTATGAATTTTTCAAAATTTTTGGGGAAAATTTTTTTAAAAGGGGTTTTTTTAAAAATTAATTTAAAAAAGATTTGCAATTGGGCCCTTTAAAAAAAGAAAATTTAGGGTAGAAACTTACAAAATTATTAAAATTAAAAATGAGTTTAAATTTTTAATTTTTTTTGGAGCCCCCTCGGCAGAAGAAAATCTTTTTTTTCCCCTTTTAATTCTTTGCAAAATTTGCGTTATAAATTTTTTTTTAAGGTTTTAACAAAGTTTCAAAATTTTTAAAAAATTTTATAATTTTTTTTCTAACAAAATTTTAAATTATTTTTAAATTGGCAAAATTGTTTGATTTTTTCCATTTTAAAAAATAAAATTTAATTCTTCCCTTTTTTAAAATTTAAAATTTATTTTAAAATTTTAATTTTAAAAAATATTTAAAAACAAAAATAAAAAAAAAGGTTTTTTTTTGGAACATTTTGTAATTTTTCCTTTAAACAATAATAAGTTTTTTAAAAATATTATTTTTTAAAAATTTTCCTTTTTTCTTTTTTTATTTTTAAATTCTTAAAATTTTTAAATTTTCTTTTTTTAAATTTAAAAAAAAATTAAATCCATATAAAATTAAAATTTCTCAAATTTTTAAAAATTTTTTTTATTTTTATTTGCCTAGTTTAAGACTTACTTATCTCTTTCTAAGTCTTTTATGATTAAATAACTTAATTTTTTATTGAAATGTATCTTTAGAATATCTAATCTGACTATGAATGATTTTTTTGTTTATCTATTAGTAAAAGAATGAGAACTTATTATACGATAAAGAATGAGAATACTTCTTTAAATTCTTATGCAGTCATTAGTACCTCAAAGAAAAGTTTATAAATATATGATCCTTTATTTTTTCATTCAATTTATGTATATCTATACGGAATTTTCTTTAATATAGGTTGAAATACATACTGATTAAATCCTTGTTGTTTCATTGATAATATATTACGCTTTAAATTAACTCTTTATTTAAATGTCAACTACAACAACCTCAACTTCGACAACTTAAAGGTGACAATGAAGGAGGAAAGCGCCAAGGACAAGCAAGGTATCCCTCCCGATCAACAGATACTCATCTTCGCTGCAAAGCTCAAACTGCTACAAAAGTATGCTTCCATATGCGTACTTTTAAATAACATTTAAAATAAGATTTTCAACAAGGACAAGCAGAACCCTTAGCAATTACAACATCCAGAAGGAGTCTATACTCACCCTAAACAGTCAACTGCTCAATTCAAGGAAACAAAAACTATAACTCATAGCGAGGCGGTGTTTTTCATTATCTTGCCACTGATTTAGTTGGAGCTGACTCCCTCATTAAATTTAAATTCATAATGCTTTTAATCTACCTCTAATTTAATATATATCACTATGCTCAAGAACTCTATCTTATTAGGTTTTCCTTGCCCTCGATCATGCATTCATATTCACCCTATAATTATAAAGTTTTAAATTGTAAAAAAGGTAAATTAAAAGTTATATCTCAAAAATAAAGAGTTCAAAATGAAATTCAAAAATAAAAAAAGTAATAAAAGATTTTAATTTTTTTAATTATTTTGATTTTTAATTTTAAATGGAGGGGAAGGAGTTTAAGGACCAAGGGTAAGACAAGTTGTTATCCACCAAGGTATTAGTTGTTTCGTTTAAAAAAATTTAGCTTTTAAATTCTGTATTTCTCTCATAGTTTCTATCCATCTGATCCGTGCATTTTATATTGAAATCACCGGGCATTGTCGTTGTTGTCGGGGTTATTGTGGTATCTCATATCTTTCTTCCTTGGTGAAAACCCAAAATTTTTTTTAAAAACTGGCGCAATGTTGTCTCAATTATCTCCGTCAATGTCATTGTGAAGTTGTTGAGAATTATTCATTCATGGTTGAATGTGGAAATGTTAATTGAGTAGCTTCCGAGATCTGGGAATTTCCAGTAGCAGTGTCACGGTATTTTTGCAAAGGTGATTATCAAAGTTAGAGTTTAGATGGTCGTTCTTCTACTGGTCGCCCCCTTAACAAATTAATAAATTAGCTTAATTAATTAAAAAAAAAGTTATTCCAAAAAAATTTTAAACCTTTTTTTTAATCTCCCCCAAGACTTTAAAAATTAAAATTTAATTCTGTGGGTGCTAAATTAACCCCCCGCCTGAAAAAAATATATAATAGTTTGTATTGAAATAATAAATGTTCATAATGGAGTTTAAAAATTTAAAAATTCCCTTTAAAAATTTCATTTTTAAATAATAGAGTTTATTTTTTAAGAAACTTAAAGTTCCACCATCTCCAACTAATTGCCATAAATTCTTCGTCGTTATCTCTGTATCCATCGCCACCCCTGTCACTTCCTCTGTGGTCTGCCACTGAACTCTGGTGCAGTGATGTGGCCGGGGCCCCCCCGGGAACGGTGTGCCTTGGAGCCCTGCCTACTTTTGGCCCTCTGAAGTGAGAGTGAACCAGTGTAAAAGGGAAAGGGGAGGGGGAGGGGGGGTGACGTGACATTATAGTATGGGTGAGGGAGGTCCACAGTGAGGTTCGAGACCCCGGTCTCTTGCCTGAACATGAAAACCACTCCGGCCACATACATCTAGCACGCAGAATTCAGTGGCAGACCGCAGAGGAAGAGACATGGGTGGTGATGGATACAGAGATGATGACGAAGAATGCGATGATGGTAATTCAGTAGATGGAGATTGATGGACCTTTCAGTTTCTTTCAAAAATAAACTCTATTTTCTGAAGGTTAAAGTTGAAAGAAGATCTTTAATTTTAAACTCTATTCTGTTACACTTAATACTCCAATTATAAACTATTATATATTTCATTAAGGCGGGGGGGGATTAATACACTCCAACTAATTAATTTAATTATTTATAATTATTAGAATCAATTCTAAATTAATTATATTGTATTTAAATAAATAATAGTTGTAGTAAAACCTATCTTTTTGTTGCATCGAATCGGGAGGCAAAATTTTCTTATAACTTTTGTTCATATCTTGATGGTTTATTGACAGAATGGAAACAGAGGTGTTTAGTGAGTTATAGTAAGTTACCCCTCCAAATATAAGCAGTTATTGCTCATCGTCTTGATGCGTTTATGGAAGAGCCACTACTCCATATTTAAAATTTATATTGGCATCCTTATGACTGATCTGACTTAACCTTGAATTCCTCCCATTCGGTGTTCTTATTTTGTGAAAGTTTTGAAACATCTAATCTAAAGATTAACTCCTATTTTGAAAATGCTTAAGCATGACTGTAAATTCCTCCTATTGAGATAATAAAATTAATTGAGTAAATTAGCCTGTCCTTGAAAGTTTGAATAGTCATGGAGAAACAAGCGAGTGGAAGAGAAGGTAAGGCTTCCCACTCGTTCTTAATCATATCGTACCTCTCACAGTGTCTGAGCGGACTATCGTCGTTATTTTAAATTATTTTAAACATGTTTTACACTCCACCAATTGCATAAATGTGATTATGAATATAGCAGACTCCTGAACCAAATCTTTAATCATTTATAAAATTAAATCTTCTTTGCATTAAAGATTTGATAGGGGATAAAACCTAATTTCTCAAGTCTACTTTAAAGCATTTTTTAGTAGCTTTGTTTTATTTGCTACCTCCTATCAAATAGATTTCTCTTTCTTAATAATTTAAAAATTCATAAAATTATTTAAATATATGACAATCTTTCGTATGTGAAAATCTATAAATTAAAATATAATCAAATTCTCTTAATTAATATTAAAACATGATAACTTAAAGTATGGCCTCATTTACTTTATTTAATTAATCGCAGTTTATCAAAATGGCAGTTTAAATTATCATAGGATCTTACAAATATTTCAGATTAAAATTTAAATTTTATATTTTAAAAAATTTAAAAAAAGGGGTTTTTAAAAAAATTTTAATATAGTTTTGAATAAAAAAAATTTAAAGAAAAACCCTTCGTTTAAAAGGGGAAAACAAAAAATTAGAAAAGTTTTTATTTTTTAATTTTAATTTAAAAAGCTATTAAAATTTAACTAAGAAATCTTGAAAATTTTTAAAATTTTAGGGGTTGCGATTTGAGCAGTTGCCAGTTGATGGTGAGGGTAGACACCTTCTGGATGTTGTAATTGCTGAGGGTTCTGCTTGCTCTTGTTGAATATCTTGTTCTGGATGTTATTCAAAAGTACTCAAATGGAAGCATAATTTTGTAGCTCTTTGAGATCGCCAGCGAAGATAAGTCTCTGATAATCGGGAGGGATGCCTTCCTTGTCATGGACACTTGCCTAATCGCCTGTCATTTTTAAGTTTCAGAGGTTGTGCTTTTTTTTTTTTATAGATGAATTAGGTGAAGTATTAGTTGATGTAGTTGTTGAGGTAGACATTTAAATTAAATTAACTCTTTAATTTAAGAGTAAAATAATAGCAATCACTAGCAAGGTGCAATATTTAAGCATTTCTAAGAAAAATCAATCCACGATACACTAATCTTATTCATCCGATAATACTTTAATTTAATTTTAATTATCGCTTAATTTAAACTTCAGAGAAGTTTATAAAATTAAAGATAAGCTAAATAAATCCAATACTAAATTTTAATTATCAAATTTTAGCAGTTCTAATTAAAATTTATATGAAAATTAGAATTTAATAAAATAATTAAGAAGAGTTGAAAGTTCTTCGTCAATGAAATACTAGGTAGACATCTCATTAAATTCCTTATTCGTTTGTTTATTTAATTTAGTATGGAATTAAGAATAATCCCAACCACTGGAAAATAAAAACGCTAGTAACTGGAGTGATTTATTCCTACTGTCACATGCTAACTCATTGAATCAGTTATAAATGATCTGACTCTTCCTACTCATCGAGCAGCACAAAAACCCAATTGCCAAGCTGGCCAGGAGCAGCTACCGATGAAAATTAATGAATGCTTACCTTTTAACTAGAATCAGCATGGCTCCTGGTGTTTGACGATAAAAATTCAGCAACAAAAACAGTATATAGGCCAATAATCAAGCACACCCCCCACACATACCACCCTGGAGCTACCATGTAAGTACGACAGCAACATACTATTTCGCCAATCAAACATATTTCCTTCACGATTTTTAGCTGCTATTTACCCCATGTTAGGGTGATCCCTCGGTATGAGGAGGCTAATCTTGGGCTCATTGAAGAAAGCTTGTGAAGTTGTATAGTTCTCACACGGCTTCGGGGTTCACAACAAGCCACTTACCCCTCAAAAAGATCACTTACACACTTAGCGCGGACTACAAACTAGAAAGGTCACTAATATTTAACTGGCTTTCTTTAGGCTCAGGCCTATGTATCATTACACCCTTGACTCGGAAATCGCGGTTATCCTTTTAGTAGCTTTCTAATTTAATAATTTATTTATATTTGACAATAAGTTTGCTTTATTATCTTTACGAAAGAAGGTCCCTACTAATAAATTTGCTGATTTATATGCTGAACTAACAAATTAGGAAAAAATTCAATAAATTCTAAAAAAATATAGTTTTCTTCAAAACTTACAAACAGAAGCAAAAAAGATGATAGACTTTTATATGTAATGTTTATCGAAGGATAATTATTTATACATAAAATATTTACACTTAAGTATCCACCTATCATAATGTAATTATTATCTTTTAATTTAATTATCAGATAAAATTTGAATTAAAATTGTTTAAATAATTATATTTACACTTATAATATAAAGATATAAAATAAAATTATCTTTGATTTGGTTGAACAATCTTTTACCAATATGATTTGAATCTAAACTTTTTATTGGTTATACCAGCAAGTATAAATATTTATTATAAAATAAAGTGTTTTTGATTAGATTGACTATTGATCAAAATGAAATTGTGTTTGTCTCCACTGAAAATTTGTGGTATCAGAAAGTTAAAATAGCTTTGCTGAGGGAAAGGCGATGAACATGCTTTTTTGTCTCCATATCTTTGAAATCTAAATTATGGATGGAACAATTATTTTGTAAGTGCTTTTGCATAAACTTTGTAGTTCAAGTAGAAACTTATGATCCAAAAAGGTGAATATTACTAATAGATTATCGTCGCTTAGAGTATTAAACTGATACGGGTTTTAATACACAAAAGATAATGTTTAATTATTATTTAAATAATGTTAAATTTAAAGATATCAATTTGAACGTAAAATTAATTAACAAAAAATTTGATAACAGAAATTTACTGGACAGATATTATCAATGAAAAATACTCATGATATTAAATCTTCAGTGATTAATGATGAGAAAATCTTTTTAGATTTTTTTTATATCAATAGTATATTGAAAGTAAAAATTTAGACTCTTTAAAATTTAAAACTAAAGGTTTGTTCTATCCTAAAGATTCTTCCTCTAACATTTTTTCTTTTAAGGCTCTACAGATAAAAATTTAATATTCACAACACAAATTAATGAAATTGAAAATTTTAAGCACATTAGCCTTTATACTTAACATAAAGAGTATCTAAATATATTTTATTATCTATTATGGGAAAATAAAGGGATGAAAAGGGAAAAGAACAATAAATAAACTTTTCTTGGGCTAAATTGAAAAAAAAAAGGCGATGAGCTCAAGCTAAAAAAAAGATTTTTATTTTAATACTTAATAAATTATTCATAAATTTGGGTTTTTCCTCCTTCGGTGAAAATTTTTTTAACAAATTGATCTAAAACCACTTGCAACTCTCTCCCCAACCCCTCTCCTTTCCTCCCCCAACTGCTCCTTCCTCCCCACCACCCCCTCTCTCCCCACCCTCTCTCGTCTTCACTGCTCGACACCCTAACTCTTCTTTCTCAAAGCTCTCTCTAAGTACTTCAATGTGAGGAAAATTGGGTCGAGGAACTCAAAGCGAACGCCTTCAGTGAAGACGAGAGAGGGTGGGGAGAGAGGGGGTGGTGGGTGAGGAAGGAGCAGTTGGAGTGAGGAAGGAGAGGGATTGGGGGGAAGTGTGCTAAGCTGGTTGAATCAATTATTTAAAAAGTTTACATAAAATAAACCTATTTTAATAATTTTTTAAAATATTAAAATAAGTACTAATCTTTTTTTTAGCTTGAGCTAACAGTCGCTTTCTTCTTTTTTCTATATCCTGCAGCCAAGTAGAAGCTCTTCACTTTATTGTTCTTACCCTCGATCATCCATTCGTATCTTCCCTATAATACAATGTATCTTTTTAATGATATTGGTTGATATTACTCTAATAATTTTGCATTATGATATTTACTTTTGAATAAGCAATAAGAAAAAAATTTTAAGCTATCAAAAGATAATTAATTTTTGAATGGTTTATCTTATAAATTAATTTATTAAGATAAATTTCTCCAAAAACAAAGAATTATTTTTAAATTGATGTATAATAAATGTGGGATAGTATTACTCCAGGTTTAATTCATGAGGAAGAGGACTTCAATCAGTTCTATATCTAGATTTTAAAGAATCAGCTTCAGCCTAGTTTATATTTAAAGTATTAGCAGTTTAAAATTGAAGATTAGAGTATAATCCTTCCATATTTGGTTTTAAGAGTAATATTCTTTTAGATTTTGTTATCTTTAATTGTTTAAATTGTAAATGAAACTTAAAGTACCCAAAATAAAACATAAGATTTAAATTTTAAATCGAAAATTAGTATTAATAGATAGGGATAAATGCCTTTTAATAATATCAAATTTATCTCCTTCTTTGTGACCTTCAAATTTTAGAGTTTAATTTATTAGTTGATGATAAAGCTGTAGATGTATATATTTTATAGGCCTTTGAATCATTCAATTAATTGATAAATTAAATATTTCGATTAAACAAAATAATTATTGAATCACAACACAAGGAG